>JAVLUE010000505.1:0-138588 GCA_034190945.1 Octodonta nipae
TTGATGAAATTTTTGAGTTTTTTTTCTGGTAAAGCACTTAAAAACTTAATGATACGATGAAAAAACTATTCAAAACAACTTTATATAGATACGCATTTTTTCAAATTTAACTCAAATAGCTGAGAAACAGTTATTCGAACAAAGATTTGCTTGATAGTCCTTCAATACAAACTTTATTTTTTAATATATCAGCATTCAAATTTAAAAAAAAACACAAAAAGCATCTTAATCGATTTTTAAAAAAAATTGATCAACTCAGTTTGAAAGCTTTTGAAACAAGTTTATATAAATTCGGATTGGTTTTTTCAAATTAAATATGTAGTTATTGCATTGGTTAAGCTAGTGTTTTTTTTATAAAATTTATTCAAGCTGTCAATATTAAAAAATCGCGAATAAAACGCTTATAAGATGCGCCAGTAAAGTTTAGTAAAAGTTTCAAAAAGCTAGTTTTATAATTTAAGCCTATAAAACTACTCACTTACTATTCTAAAATAATTTTATATAATGAAAAAACTTATTTTTTATACAAAAAGTATTCTTTGTAAGAAAAGCAGGAATTGGTTTACAAAAATTGTATGATATATGGCTTTATGAGTTAGTATTTTAGAGCTTAAAAAACTAAATCTCAAATTTAAGTCTTTTGAGATATATTCATTAAAATAATGATTATTTTTTATTTTAGGTTGAAATTTTTTATTTTGTAAAAGTTTTGGTTCTAAAAAAACACTACATTAATTATTAATTTGTCCAAAACTTTAATTATGTCATGAAAAGATTAACGAACCATCAGAATCTTTTTTATCTCTTTCATAAGATTCATTATGTTAAAAAATCGATTTATCTAATGGTCATATTCGCTCATCTTATCAAATCTTATAAACTTGCTTGTAAAGATATAAATACCGCACACCTTTTATTTACGTTTTTTGAGAGTGAAAAACTCTGAGAAATTTTGTCCAATATTTTGAATTAAAACTTGATTTAAAAGCTGAATGATTTAAATTATTATTAAATTGTCAATTTTTTTTTTTTTTTTTTTTTGATAGGTTTTCTCAGTATTTGAAATATTTTTCCGTTATATTTTTGTTCTAATTTAAAATCATAAATTAAGTTGAGTCCAATGACTATATTCGAACATAAGTCTTGAGCAACATCAAAATAAGTTTCATTTTGAATGAGTCCAATTTTTATTGGAACTTTGATTTGACCAATGGTTGTTTTTTCAGAACCATTAGCGAATACCACAGTTTTTGTTTGAGATTTATCGATTTTGTGATTTAGATTCAATTTTTCAAGCATTTGGTCGTTATCAATGATGTTTCAGCACCACTGTCATACCGGGCTGTTTGAATCGAGTTGTTGATTTTTGTTTTAATGAAAATTGGCTTGATAAACTTTGAATTTTGTTTGGTTGATTGAGGTGCCGAAGGAACGTGAACAGCGTTAACACTTATCTTTTTAATACTTGTTTGCTCATTATTTTTGCATAAATATGTTGCGTGATTTTTTGAACATTTATCACATTTCTGATGACAAATAAAATCTTTTTGAAATTTGTGTTTACCACAGTTCCAACATAATTTTGAATTTTCAATTTTTCTCTTAAATCTGAAAAGCTTATTGATGTTAAAGTTTTGCATTCGTCGATGGAATGTGACGATTGTTGGCATATAAGACATTTTTTGATGATGGATCTGATGTTAGTAACTTCATTTGTTCTTTCAAAAAATTCAGTGGAGTTTAAAGCTTGATCTCTTATCTTCTCTACTAGTTCGGCTAGATAATCTAAGTTGTTTTCACTGTTTATTGCCAAAATTAAATTTGCTTCTGTTGGCAATTTTTGGGTAATATCATTTTTGATTATATTGATTTGTACAGGGTCGTTAATTAAAAATTTGCATCTTTGTAAGATGAAGTGAATTTCGTTCCAACTTTTGTGATCATTAAGAGAGTATGGTTTTGAACAATTTTTCAGTTGTTTTCTTATTTCATAAAACAGTATGGCTGGAGAATCAAATTGCTTGCGAAGTTGGATCATTGTCTGATCGACAGTTGAATCGAAAGGCATTGTGGCAACAATATTAGTCGCTGTCGGCGATTCTTTTACTGCCAACAGTAAATATTGCTTTTTCAAAGCGTTTGATGTTGTTGGATTGTTTAAAATAATTTCGGTGAATTGTTTATCAAATAATTTAAAACTTAATATATCGCCATTGAATTTCGGAATATCAATATCATTTAAGATTTGATTTTGGCGAAACAGACCAACGTTTTCTTGTGGTTCGACCGTTTGTTGAGTTGATAAAATTTTCTTCTCGACGTCTTCTAATTTAGCTATTACATTCAGAACTTCTTGCGATTTTGAAAGATTTGAAGATGAAGCTAAATCTTGCGCGAGTTTGATGAAAATTTGATTGATGAGTATGATTGACGATTTAGTTTTTTCAGGGTTGTTTTTTATGAAGTCAAGAACAGAGTTCGCATTTTGGATTGAACTAAACTGTTCATTTGTTGAATTGTTTTTAGCCATTGTTGTCGGATTTTCAAATTTTCAATTAAAACGAATTTTTCATTTAAAAAAAATTTTTTTTTTTCGGATTTTTCTGTTAATCCTGCCGACTTGTAGGTTTTGTCAATATGACTTTTTTAAAAACCATTTTTATTGAAAACTTTGTTTAAAACATTTTATAAAATAATTGATCGTCATTTTATGATTTTTAAGTATTGTCTTTTATACTATGTGTTAGTACTGATAAGTTTAATATGTCAGTGTTAAATGTGATGACCCTTACATATATTTCAATAAAAAATTCAAAAACTTTTTGAAAATTAAAATAATGTTTTGAATTATTTCTTGAATAAAGCTTTTTTATATCTCTCGCACAAAAACAAAATCACATATTTTCTGGTCTATAATCAAACTTTAAAAAAATCATAGTGTAGTTCTTAATAAGTTGAATTAAATTTTCAATTGGGTTAGAAAAAAATATTTAAAGGTTAATTTATTTATAACACTTTTTATTCATTTTTTTGTGCGGTCCTTATTTCCTGTCCAAAAACAGGTTTGACTGGAGTTTATAATGAATTTCCTAAAAAAAATTGTCAAAGTTTTTTATATCATGAACTGAAAGTTTCAATAAAGCATTGTTATTTTATTTTTTAATTCAAAAATAAATCAAAGCTAAGTTTTTAATTTTTTGTTTTTCTTATTAAAGATTTGAAAAATTAAGATTAATTGATTTTATTCAATTTAATATTTCTTACCCTTTTTTTGGTTGAATCTTATTTTTAAAAAAACGTTTTTATCTCAATATGATGATAGCAACACAAATATTATAAACGCTACAATAATAATATTATATAACTTTTTTATTGAATTAGGATGATAAAGTTTATTTACATTTGAAACAAATTCATTTAATGAAAATATCGATTTAGTATTGTTAGCTCTCCAATCCCATCATTTGAATCGACACGGAAAAATAGTAAAGCTGTACAGCGTTCTAGACTTTTTGAATCAAAGAGTCAAGAAATAAAACTGGTTTTTTATTGTTTGGTATCATTTTATATAAATACAATATATTGAAGCATCAGTAGTTGTTTGAGAAAAAAAATGAGTTTCTAATTTAAGCATTTGAGGTCAGTTATATTATTAACAACCTGTGTTGAATAAAACATTGCGAATTGCACACAAGTTCCTCAACAATCAATTGTTGAATATTATGATTAGATTTGAGGTCAAACTAAGCTTAAACTTTAGGAAATTTATTGTTGAAATTTGTTTTGTACCGGAAAGTTTTTTCAACGTAATTTATTCAATTTGAAATGGTATTTTTATGTTTATTTTTAACGGGGAAAAACAAATATTTATTTAGAAAAAAGAAAATATTACAAAGAATTATCAAAATTCATAATTTTTTTTTCTAATTTTTCTAAGGCTGTATAAAATTGTTTTTCCAGACTATTGTACGAAAACGATGATAAACTGCGACGTCGTCGACGACCAGCAGCCGGGAAAAATTGCTTATTCAAAAAGACAGTTAGCATGTTATTTTTTATATAAATTTATTTTTTAAATTAAATATTGAAGCTTACCTGAATCAAATAAATTCCAATAGGTATCAAAGGCATAATCAACGATGAAAGCCAAGTAGTCCGATAGTTGGCAAAGCTATCAGAGCTTTTTAAAAAAAAATTTTATATAATAAATAACTTCAAATAAGCTTTAATACCTATAATGATTAAAGGATCCACCATAAATGATGCCGTTTTTAAAGTTGGGTTAGAAACACTCTTCATAGAAAAAAAAGTTTTGTTTAATAAAAATCAAATTAAATTTGAGACTGACCGACATTGAAGAGCCCGGTTGACGTTCTTCTTGATTTGTAACAGAGCTTAATCTTTCATAATTATTCTTTCCAATTTGATTAATGCGATTTTCATGAACAATTGGAACAAACTTGGTTTCAACTTGAATTGTAATCATCATAAAAATAATAATCAAACAAACGAGTTTTTGAAAAAACATCGCTTTGATCCGATTTGAAATTTTTTTAGAAAACATTAGAAAACTTCACTACATCTGATTAATTTGAATTTTAATGTCAGAAAAATTTTTCAATTAGTTTTATTGAAAATAAAACTTTGAATGATTTAGTTCAATGTCAAAAAAGTCGGTAAAATACTTATTTTTGTTGAAGTTGAACATTTTGATTTGAGAGAGTCTTCTTTTTAAACAATATCATATTTAAAAAGCTAGTAAACTCTAAATTAAAAAACTTATTTTTCAAAATGTTAATTAGTGTGAAACGATTTGCTTCATAAATGGTATAATAAAATGAAAAAGTAGAGCAACCAAATTTTTTTGGAAATTCGTTCTCAAAGAATTCAAAAAAAAACAATAGTATTAAAAAAAAAATTTCGAAAAAATATCATTTAATTTGAAATAATAGTAAAATAAAGTTTTATTAAAATTTAATATTAAAATAAAAAATTAGGTTCTGTATCAAAGATTTTTTTTACAGTTAATACAAATTTGTGAAAATACTTTTCGGCAAATTTTTCTCAATTTAATTTGAATTTTTTTTTTTTTTGGCAAAGTATAAAACAAAACAAAACAAAATTATTGATTTATTGCAAATATTTTTTCAAATAGAGGATATTCTTTTTACATAATGTTGATTAATTTATATTTAGAAAAAAAACTCAATTTTGTTTGTTCAGTTGTTCATATTTATCTATGGTTTGATGTAATTGCTCCATTAGTGGAAACATCGCAGATTGACGATGAAGCTCTTCGAGTTGAGCCAATTCACGTTTCATATTCATTCTCAAATGACCATGAGGGGAAGCTAGCTTCAAAATTAATTAACAGATAATTTGTTTAAAAAATATACCTTTCTCTAAAATAAGTAAACTCAATGATAAAAGTTTAAGTAGAAAATATCCAGCACTGAATGAAAGAGCTAAAGGTACAATTGAGGCACTAGTAGTTTGAGGAGCTGAAATATATATTAAAAATAATTTCAATATTGTTATTTGACTTGCCCAAAAGCATTGGATCTATGGAGAAAGGTCGATGAGAAATAAAACGTTTTGGATAAGTTATCGGTCGGTAACCCGATGTGAGGTGAAAACTGATAATTTTGGTGAGAAAACATTTTGGAATCACTCGGTTTCTCTAGATTATTTATCATTGTAACCGAGCTGTCAAAAAAATTGAAAAAAAAAATAAAGATAAACCAGAGCATTTTTACATCAAGTAATGATTTCAAACAAACAAATAAAAATTGAGCATGGAACAAACTTGAGAGCTTTTTATAAGCGAGCAAAGTAAATATTTTATAAACTTTGATAAAATTAGAAGGGTGTTACCGTGACTAAAATTCCTTGTTTCATGGAATCTATAAAATAATAATAGATGAATAAATTAATTGATGCATCTATGGTAATCAATAGGCATGTGCCAACAATAAAATTTTAGGATGCTACAATTAGATGTTTTCTATAGAGAGAAATTTCATTTTATTTTCCTTATAAATAAAAAAGATTTAAATAAATAAGTAGGCTTTTTCAAACAAAAAATTGAACAATAGAAAAATTTTAGAAGTTTTTTTGAAATCAATACAATATCGAGCAAGTATGTATTTATAAAAAAATTTTTTTTTATTTTATCGATTAAATATAAAAAAATTGCTAATGTATTTTTTATTATTTTGAATATAATCTCATTTATTTTGAATTTTATCTAAATGAAACAATTAAAAAAAATTAACAAACTTAATTAATCTAAAATTTAAAAAACAAAAAGTAAATTTTGAAAATTTTTTTTCTGTTGAAGCTTTTAATTTTTTTAAGCTTTGTAATTTGAAATTTATAAACAAAAAAAAATTCAAATTTTTCATTTTTATCAAAATCTTTATGAAAACTCTGGTGTTTTAACTTTTCAGACTTTGTTTCTTAAAAAGATGGAATCAAATTGTTTTAGCCTTTAAGGAAGAAGTTTTTTCCCCTAAACAGCATATACAACATACAAATTATCAAATTATTATACAACATATATTAAACTTTCTAAATTTTATTATTAATAATAATAAGAAAAATTAGAAAAACTATACATTTCAAATTTTATTTTCAACTAGATTAAGCATTAGAGTTGTAGTAAACATTATTGTTAGACAGTCAGGGTCTGCCTAACATTAGTATTTTTACATAATTTTTAAATTTCTTGACAATTACAAAAACAGTAAAGTTTTATCCAAAAATTAAAATTTGAGTAATTTCTTTCAGAGCATCATTTTATTCTGAGAATATTTGCAAAAAAAAAAAAAATGATTTCTATTTGGCGAATAGCCAATTTAATTATGGCATCTTTCTTGGCAATGGCAACTTACGTTCAGCACAACGATCAATACTGGTTTTTTTGGATGACTGTCTATGCTTTGGGATGTTTCATTTGTCTTCTATTAGCAGCAGATTTCTATTTCACACGAAACAATTTTATGTTTCATATTTTATTAATGTTATCGATTTTATATTTCATTTTTTCGATTTTTCTTTTAAAAAAATCATTGAAAATTGTAACTACAGATTTTGATTTTCTCAAGTTTGAAGAAAACAAAGAATTGATTGGAGTTTGGATTGTCGACGTTTGGCTTTTACTTTGTACTTATATGACTCGAGTTCATGTGCCCGACGACATTTTCATGCAAACAAAATTCAAAATTATTATTATAGCATTTTGTCTTTTTCCTATATTATTATGGATATATCATGGATGTGGTTTTTTCAGTTTTTCATCCCCAAGTCTTATTTTGTTAAATAAAACTAGAATCAACGATTGATTTGAAATACCCTATTTTCTGAGTTATAAGAACCGCATGAATTTAGGGTGCAAAACTTATCAAAACAACAGCCTTCAAATTTGATTTGAAAAACTAATATTAATAACTAAATTCAATATTAAAACTAGTAATGTCATTTCTGCTCTTAAAAACAGTAAAACATTGTCTTTAAAATAAGTATATTTTGTCTATTATATTTATTCAGAAAAATAGAGTAATTAACCAAGTTGTTTATTGATAAAAGAAAACATGAGAACAGACATTAACAAAAACTTTTTTTGTATTTCAGTTAAAGCAAGCACCATATATTATAATTTATTTAAATTTAAATCTGAGAGCTGAATATTTTTTTTAATAAAACTGTGTAACTTATTTTTAAGTTTGTAACACAGAACTTCTATATAATATATTGCATCGATAACTTGCTTGATATTAAATCATGATTCATTTTAACATAATTATTAAGATAATACTTTTTTCAAATTTCTGTTTCAGGGAAACTTATACTGCTGATTTGTCTACAAAATTTTCATCTGAAAATTGAAATTCTGTTTAAAGTTCAATTTTTTCAGCAATAGATTTTCAACATCTTTTAAAAAAAGATTAAATTGTTAATAAACTTGAATGAATAAACTAAAATGAATAAAGCATGAATTGAGTGAAATTCGAACTTTCGAAAAACTAAAAAAACTTTAATGATGATCATTTTATCAAAAATGTTCTTTCTAGAACCATAAAGTTGCCCTGATCAATACACACCATGCCACTACAAAACGATAAATTATGAAATTTACTTAACCACTTTAAAAGCTCAATGCTTTTAATTCTACCACGCTTTAAACGATTCAAATGCTCGTTTTTTTCGAAGAAAATAAAATGATTAATGAATTACATAAAAAACAGCTATTTCATAAAGGAAAACAAAAAAATACAAATGTTTTTACTTTATAGGAAAAGGAACAAAAGAACTTGAGATTGATTCAAGAGACAACCATCAATACACTATCGATACTAAGTTTTTGTAGTGCCACAGCTCACATTAAGCATCTTTGTCAGTTTTCAAACCCTATAGGGTTTGAAATTGACGATAGCGCTCTATTAGGCAACCGATCATGTGGGCCAAATTAGTTTCAACAATTGCGAAATAATTAGACTAGTTCTGGCCTCACAAGCTCAATCTTGGGTGAAACATTGAAACTGATCTATAAATGTGCGCTCCAACCAATCCTTCTGTAAGGCTGCGTTGCGTGGAGGGATGCTACAAAAAAGAAAACTCTGCGAAACCATCTTCTTAGCACGCAGAGACTGCTCATCCTCCCAATCATCAAAGCGTTTCGAACCGTTTCAGTCGCTTCAATGCTATTGGCGGACATTATGCTCATCGACTTGAAAATCAATTCAATTTGCGATATATACGATTCTCAACGCAACAGACCTGTTGAGGAGGCCTCGGACCTGATATGACAAAAAACCAGTGCACTTCACGTTTGAGAGCCATCCGGCGCTCAGAACTGTGCCCCAAGTGGATTAAAAAATCTCCCATGCTGTAAAAATATTTACCGACGGGTCCAAACTCAACGGTCGTGCTGGCTGCGCCTGGGTTAAGCACAAAGACAGCGGTCAAACAAACTGTGAAGAATTTCGATTGGCTAATTACTGCTCGGTTTTCCAGTGCGAACTCTTAGCCATATTCAAGGCCATGGAGAACTGTGGAGGTCGCCAGACGTGCATCTGCACGGACTCCCAGTCTGTTAACTGAGAATACAGACCGTCTTGCGGCGGAGTTCAGGAGAACCTGGCGGATTAAGACAGCAAAGAGACATCAAATTTGCCTGAAATGGGTCAAGGCTCATTATGGCCCATCTGGCAATGAGACGACCGATCGATTTTTGAGAGAGATCATCTCTAAGAAGAAGATCGAATACAGCCATTTTCCTACCAGCTGGATGCGAGAGTTAGTTGAGCTCAAGTATAAGGATTAGTGGAATCGAGATTGGGCAGGCAGCATGAAGGGCCGCACCACTTTTTAATTCTTTCCCACCGTGGAGAGCAGATTAAAAGTGTGAGGTGACTTAGCTACTTTCTGGAAATGGAAAGTTTGAAGAGTACCTGGGGCGCTTCGGAGCTGGAGAACGGAATGCGTGCCAGCATTGTGAACGGTCGGAAGAGTTTTTCAGTGATTTGGCTTGGGACAGCCCGAGATTTTCATCAATCAAAATCAATCTGAAAGCATCGTGTTAAAAATTTTTCAATTTTAGTCCAACAAGAAAATGTACGATAATTGTAAGAGTCAAGCTTCATGGATGAGAATTAAGATTTCTGTTGGTTGTATTTGAGAATTTGTTGTTTGCTGCCATCTATATCTCTTGAAATAAATTGTTTAGTCATATAAACAAAAACATATTTTTCGAATTTTATAATCATAGTATAGTTATAATCATTATCTGAAAAATAATTGAATTATTTTATAATGTAAATTTTTTTTCAATCATCTTCAATTTTAGATTTTCACAGTAAAAAAAGTATTCTAAATTGCAAAAATTCAGTTTTCAAATAATAAGAAATTTATTTAAACGAAAAATAAAACGATTTTTTTAACTATTTATTTTTGATTTTAGCAAAATAAAACAGAATTAAAAGAAAAATTCATATTAAATAAATGGAATAACCAAGTTTTTTTCTAAATAATATCTAAATATTTTTCAAGAAATTTCTACGTTTTGGGTACATTCTTTTTTTTGTCTGCACTAATTTTACTGTTTGAAAATTATTTAATTTTTGTCAACAAAAGAAAAATTTGGAAATTGAGAAAAATGTTTTCTAAAACAAAACAACTTTATTTTAAGGTTTTTTCAAAATTATTTAATAGTTTTGTAACTGTAAAAACAAAATTTTAGAGCTTGAACGGATCCAAAGTTTGGAGATTCTCATCGGAAAAAAAATGCGTTTCTAATAAATTAAACTTTCAACTTTATGCTCCATTTTCAACGACTCGATTACCAGTGACAAAGTTGTCTAGTGAAGAACAGGCAATCAAAGATTTAGCAGCAAAAGTATCGAAAGAAAAAATTGCACCTTTAGTTCGAAAAATGGATGATGAATCCGAAATGGACAAATCAATTATTAAAGCTCTATTTGACAACGGGGTATTTTTTAAATGCTTTTGGAAAATTTTTAATATACTAATAATAATTTTCAAGTTCATGGGAATTGAAATTGATCCCAAATATGGTGGAACAGGTGCATCATTTCTTTCAGCAATCCTCGTTATTGAAGAATTAGCCAAAGTCGATCCCTCAGTGAGTGTGTTTTGCGATGTTCAAAACACTTTAGTTTCTTTAAACTTCAAATACTACGCTTCAGATTATTTGAAAGAAAAATATTTTCCTCGAATAGCTACAGATACGGTAAATTCACAAAAAAAAAATGTTTAGATAGTTGAAAACTTGTATTTCTAGGTTGGCTCTTTTTGTTTATCAGAATCTACATCTGGATCTGATGCTTTTTCTTTAAAAACAAGGGCAAGTAAAAAAGGAGATTATTATTTGATTAACGGCTCTAAATCATGGATTACAAACGCCGGTCATGCTGGAATTTTTATTGTTTTTGCCAATGTTGATCCTTCATCTGGTTACAAAGGAATTACAACTTTTATAGTGGATCGCGACACTCCCGGTTTGATAGTAGGAAAAAATGAAAACAAATTAGGAATAAGAGCTTCTAGTACTTGTTCAATCACTTTTGAAGATGTCAAAGTTCCTGAATCAAATATCCTCGGAAAAATTGGACATGGCTACAAATATGCTATTCAAACTTTAAATGAAGGAAGAATTGGAATTGGAGCTCAAATGCTTGGTTTGGCGGAAGGAGTTTTTGAACAAGCAGTCAAATATACTCTTGAAAGAAAACAATTCGGCCAAGCTATTTTTGAATTTCAAGTATTTATTATCATTCAAATCAATATCTAAATAAAAATAATTCAAGGGAATGCAACATCAAATTGCAAAAATTGCCACGGATATAGAAGCCGCTAAACTGCTTGTGTATAATGCTGCCAGGTTATCTGAGGCTGGTTTACCTTACATCAAAGAAGCTGCAATGGCCAAATATTTTGCATCTGAAGTGGCAGCAAACGCCAGTTCAAAAGCAGTAGAATGGCTTGGTGGAGTCGGTTTACTAAGGGTATTTTTTATCTTTATCAAAAGTTTTTTTAAATTCAATTTTCATAAGATTATCCTATCGAAAAGTATTATCGAGATTCAAAAATTGGGCAAATTTACGAAGGTACTTCAAACATTCAACTTAACACAATTGCCAAATTAGTGAGCAATGAAATAAAGCAATAATTTTTTGTTTGATGACATTCATTTATCCGCTTGAATGAAAATTGAAATTAATGATGAAAATAAACTATTTTTTTTTTTTCATGAAAAACGATCAATGTCTATGCCTTTTTAAATTTGAATTGAATTTGGAGCAATTTCATTTCTTCATAAAAAACAAGTTATTTTTTTGAAAGTTTAATTAAATAGTGATTTATCTAAATGACAGCAGTACACTATAGTGATGGTTCAAAAAGACTTTGATCAGATGTATATTCTGTCACTCATTCATTCAATTTTTTTTCGTTGATTTTTCATTTATTCGCGATGTGTCTTTGCTTGTTAATTTGATAGTTGAACACACTTTTGAACATTAAAAAATAGACATGCACCCTAATAGGCAGGCAGTCATGAGAGTTGACGCTAGTTTTGCTTAGACTAACTCTGAGATTCAGTTTATGTATAGAGAGAAAAGAGATTGTGAGCTTTACTAGTCAATAGTGATTCTTTCATCATTATCAAATAATATAACAGCTGTTCAATTTTAGTGAAAAACAACAAAGAAGCCCAAATTATAATAACAGTTTTCCTCTTGGGAGGCTCGAGAGAATTGAAATAGAGAGATTAAAAGTGAAGTTTGATATTTTATGGAAAGATTAGAAGATAAAGTGAATATAATTGGAAAATTGGAAACTAACACAGAGAAATAGAATAAAATGAGAAATACAAAAACTCGAAAAGGTTGCTTATTTGTGCTTTCGATTCTTGTTTCTCTCGGGCCTTCTTTTTGGAGTGGTGATTGACGATTTACGCACAAACTAAATCTCAATAATAAAGTAAATTGAGTAAGTTGATAATAATTTATTAACTGATTTTGTGTTTGAAACAACTTAATGACACATGATATTGGAACTGAAAAAAACATTGGCGAAACGTCATTTAATATATTTATTAAGCTTTTGGGCTTTTTATTCTTTAGTTTTTTGTTTTACTCGATGCAATTAGCATTATTTAATTAAACTATTTTTCTGTTTCATCTTGTGACTGCTATTTTTTATTAAGGCAATATCATTTAACAAAGGCACTTTTACGTGTTAATATAACAAAAATTGCTAGCTTCTTGAAGTAACTGATGTGAATAATAGACAAGTCTGTACTTCAACTTTGAATTAATGTTACATCGGATAATGTGTTTTCAATAAAAATGGGTCTTATAAAAAAGCGTTTGAATTATTTACTTTCTAGTTAATTGATTGTATTATTAAGATTTGCGTTTTTAGGCAAAACAAATTTAGTACAAAATTACTTGTGAATTACACTAAAAAGTCAAAGTATCTGGCAAGTTATAAATTTTATTTTTGTTAACGAACGCTTGTTTTGAACTCGAATAATATACACAATACAAAACTTTTATTTTTTTTAAAAGATTTTAAACTCAAATAGCTGAAACTCGTTTGAAATTTACTTTTTTATCTCATTTATTTTTGCTAGTATATTTGGTTTTTCAAACAAAAACTATTCACACAAACCAAGCAAAATCTACTGTTTGAATTTTTATTCTAATTTTTAATTTCTAATTCTTCTAATTTCTAATTTTTAAAATTTCTTTTTTAAAAATAATTCTTGAATAGTTTTCTTAACTCAAAATGTTGGTGCACACCTTTGTTAATTTTTAAACCGGTTTATAAAGTTTCAAAAATAAAAATTTAGTAATAATTTTTTAATTTATTTTTTAATAATTTTTTAGAAATTTTTTTGAATTACTACAAGATCAAAAAAAAAAGTTTTGAACAAATTCTAATGACTTTATAGAATCAGTTAGGGTAAATTTAAACAGAATTTGAGTGTTTCAGACTTAATTTTCTCTCTACTTCTTGGATCAACTTCTAGAAACCAAGTTATACTTTTTGATTTTTGAGCCATTTTTTCTGAATAAGAGAATATAAAATTTTCAACTCTAGCTGTATTCGGGCGTGATTGAGACCCCCATAGACTCAGAGGTAAATGCAAACAGACATCCTCAGTCAAAACAGTTAAAAACTGACAAAAATATTCAACAAGACCTAGACTAAAACCTGCGTTGCAGCTCATTGACAAGAATTAAAAGTTAAGAAATCAGAAAATATTAAAGATTAGCAAATCTGGCTTGATTGGTTAAAATCCCATAGGAAATCCATAAGTTACCTCATACCTCAAAAATATGGGGTAAATGTAAACACCCCCTTTGTTCTTCAGAAACAATTTTTTTAAACAAAATTGTTTTTATTTTTATGTAGCCAACATTTTAAATAAGCAAAAACGTGGTATTGTCTTATGCATTTTGCAAATCGAAATTGAGGTTTCCAATATGTTTTTGGCTTGTCCATTCCTGCTTAATAATTCAGTTGAACCTTGTTTTGGGTCATGTTTTGCAGATAACCGCATTTTTATAACTGGTTATGACAATACTTAATAAGAATTTGGTTGATTGTTTAATATTTAAATAATTGAACTCTTTTTTCAGCTGAAATTCTTTTAAGTTATTATTTTTTGATTCAAACAAAAACTTTTTTTTCAAAGTTATACAGAATTTTGTTTTGAATCAAAAAGAAAATTTCCAATTTTCATTTCATTTAAATTAAAAGATGCCAATCATTCTATTTTTATAAAATTTAAATTTTTCAATGACCAATAAAAAAGATATTTAACTTTTTTTGTTCTAGCGAACATACATACAGCCGTTACAAAACTTTGCACGAAAAGTATGTTTAAAAACTAAACCACCCAAAATTTAATTTATTTGTCTTCTCTTTTTATCAACCCAAGCATCTGTATTTTTTTTTTTTTTGTTTACTTTTACATTAGAAAATTCAATGTTAGTAATAATGTTTTCAATTCTTTTCGATTCTGTTCAATTCATTCATCGCGCTTCAATAAGTAACAATAATCTCGACCCTAGGTTCTTTTGCTAATTTATTGTGTTATTATCATTATTGGGCGATAATAGCTGTTTGATACTCACTACTCGAAATGACTGATAATGTCACGCTTGCTTAGCTTCACTCTCATTTTTTGAATGAGCTAACCAACTGTTTCAGTAAACCATTACATTAACAAAACAAAAAAAAAACTACAGAACCGCGAATCGAGTTCCAAAACATGCGGACGGCTGGTTGTAAATGTTGTTCGAAGCATGATGTAAAGTATTTTTGTTTATTTGTGGTTTGTTCGTGTCAACATAAGACAAAATTTTTTATCATATTTTTATTTTTTTTCTGTCTGTAAAAAAACAAACATTAAAGTAGATTTGGTTCATGGAAAATACACTGAACAGAGTTGGCTAAAAAAAAGACAGTAAACACAACTCTCTTTATTATACTCGAAAGAGCAATTATGTGATGCAAAAATGTTATGATGAAAGCTCCTAGAATTATAGTTATTTATTTATAAATAAACTTCAATTCAATATTATCGAGTTTTCCATTTTCGATCGATCAAGGTTGCAGGAGAATCAAAAAAAGTTCCAGCAAACCTCTTGGTTCTCAAATTCGATGAAAAAAATGAAATACGTAATAAAAACGTAAATATAATTTATTTGTTAGTTTCAAATTTCATAAAGCTATAGCCTATCTCGAAAATGTTCCGAAGCTTGAATCTTCATGTATTAATATTTGTTTCAATTATTATTCAAGTTATAACTAATTAAAGGTTTTTTAACTAATCTTTTTAATTCAAACAAAAAATACAAGTTAATGTGACAGCAATATTTAAGCATAAAATTTTTTGAAATAATTAGTGTTTTCATTTAGAAATACTACATCAATTAAATGAAATTTGAAAAACTCACAAAAAAAATTGAAAAAAGTGTATTATTAAACATTTTTTTATTCAAATTTTTATTGAGTTTCAAGTTTATTAAAATTATTAAAAGTTTGTTAAAGAACGTCGCATTCTGCCATGCACATCGCACTAAATAAAAAACTTTGTTCCTTGAGCGGATAGCGAAAAAAAAACAGTTGTCAGCCAGATAATGTTTTCGACTTCATATCGAGTTCAATTCTGCATGAAACAATAAAATCACAAAACTTTTATAATGAGTTTTAAATTGATTATATTAAAAAATTAATTTTTTTTAAATAAGTTTTTTACTAAAAAATATTTTTGATACGTTTTTTTTCATTTTTAAAGAAAATTAAACAAAAAAAAATTTTTAATAGAAGACGCTTATTAAACTTCAACACGTTGAACGCCATGGGGGTCACCGGTAACCGGCACCAGAAAAAAAGATTTAGAGGTATAAATTCAAGTGAATATTGATACTGGTAAATTTTTCAATGATACCATTATGATAATTTGAAAAAATCAATTGAGTATAAAACATAAAAAAATATCAATAAATAAGATTTTTCGAAAAAATATTTCAATTTAAATAATAGTTCAAAAAAGAGCCTTTTGAAAAATACATTGTTGGCAGTTAACGTGTTAATAGAAATTAAGGTTTCTAGAACATTATTTTGGGTTAAAATGATTATGATTTATGAGAAACAGCACAAAACTTGGTATAAAAAATTTGGCTCGTGTTTCAAAGTTTTACCGTTAGATAAAATACTTCCCTTGTTAATTGTTTTTGCCTTTTCAAGTTAAAAATGAATTTTATTTATATTTAAAACTTTCAAATTAAATGTTGGATAAAATCTAAACAAGATAATTATTTAAAAATATTATTTTAAGAAATTTAAAAAATAACTTTCTTTTAAAACACACTAAAGATAACTTCAAATTTTAAAACAATCAAAACAAAGTGAAAAATAAAAAACTAAAACAAAAGAGAAAAATAAGTTTTAAAAACATTTTATGACCTCAAAAAAATAATTGAATAATAATTGTTATCAGTTTGAGACTTATATTGAAACTAAACTAAATATTGAATAAATTTATTGTTAATAATACATAACAAAAAAAAACTTCAAGTAAGCTTTCATCGATTAATGGAATGAATTTAGTTTATGATTTTCTACTGCTTCTTTAATAGTTCTGTTAGGTTTTTTAGATTTTAAAACTATTTAGATAACCTTATAAATATGTTAAAGTCAAATTGAAAGTAGAAAAAAATCACTGATTCAAAAAAGCATCAGCTTTTTTTTATATTTGAGAGATGATTGTGTGTTTGTTCAGATATATATAAAGTATGTTTTATGCGCGTAGTAGACTAAAGCTTTAAAAAAAAACTTTAACAAGATGAGGAAAAAAGAGAGAACGAAGAAGGGGAAAAATTAAAAAGATTTTCTTTGTTCCTAGTCTCAATTGAATTGAAAAGCTTATTATCCAAAAAAGAAAAGTAGTTTGTCGTAGTTGTCATTCATTTCATTTATTCATTGCCTCTTATTACATTTGAGAGTTGCACTTTAATAGAGCCACCATTCAATTTAAAATAACACAAATATAAAAGATATATTTTCATTTGTCAATAGTATTCAAGCTGGGACTCTCTCTCTTTCTCTTTCTACTATATCGTGCTGGGAATAGCCTCGAAGTCATTCATTTCTCTTTATATATAAAATAATAATAATATAGTATTTATAATTCAAAAATTTCATATATATAAAACATTGTTATTCTTTTGTTGTTTTAAAATAATAACTGTTTGTATTTAAACAAAACAAACAAACGCACGAACAAAACAGTTCAATATTATTGAATTTTAAAAACATAAATACTTAAGTTAAAAAAAGAAAGTTAAACACAAATAATAATAATAACAAAAATAAAGGTGAACAATTGTTGATAAATTATTGATTTGTACTAAACAATCGTATTTTCTTCTTGTGATGCATTATATAAAAAATTTAGCCGAACCATTTTTTTTTGTTCAAACAGCAGTATATTGGTTTTTTTGTTGAATTTGTATTAATAATATTTTATTTAGCATTCAATTTACGATAATTATACGATAAATATTAACTCTATCAATTTTTTTTCGAACAAAAGTTTAAAATTGAAAAAACAATTTTTTTTTGTTAAAATAAATTAAATCAGCCGGTTTTTTCAGTTTTAACTTTATTTGAAACTAATCAACAAAAGACCACACTCAATTTTATAAAACTGAATTCTCTTAATTTAACATTTTAATTTCAGCAATTGTGTATGAAAAATAATAAATAAGTTTTTTTTTAATAGCGGAAGCATTTTTTAAAAATATTCATGTCATTTTAATGTAAAAAACATTAAAAAATTACTTTAGATATCAGAAATGAATACTAGAAATGAATTTTGTTTTGGTGTTTTGACAAAAAATTTTCTATTTATTCATTAGATTGTTCTAACTACAAGTTTTTTGAAATAATACTTTTGATATTTTTGTACTTTTAAACTTAAATTAAACATACATGCATGATCTGCAAATACCTGTTTAAGATAAACCAGATTTTTATTGTTATTTTAAATAAAAATGAAACATACAATTTGAGTAACAAAATTTTGAACTTTTTATAGATGTATTATTTATTTTACGAAAATTCTTTAATTATTTAACCTTTTTTTAAATAATATAATGTTTTCTAAAATGACTTTTTTCAAAAAACTTTTTCATTGGGATTAACTTATTTTTTCAAACATTGAATTAATAAGCTTTATAATTGGTAACAAATTTATTGTGTTTGAATTTTCTTTCTTTCTAATGAATTGAGCTTTTGCTATTAAAAAAATAATTAATTTCAGAAATTAACTTTATAATAGAATAATAACAATAATTGACAAAATGAATCAATTTTTTTAAGTCTATGAAATTATGTCATATACTAGCATTTAGAAAGAAAAAAAAAAGTCAATTTTCAGAGTTCTCAAATTTCAAAGAACGGTTTTTATGATAAAAATATGTATTTGTTTGTTTTTTTCCAATCAAAGATGTCTTTAGATGATTTAATCGACAAAATAATATGATATAAATATTTGATTTTTTTAATGCCAACACATCTTGTTTCATTTATATTCATCGATTCTATTATTTCAATAATGTCTGATTTGTCATACGATATGTATAAAACATGGCAAATAAAAAATGCTTTAATATGATAATGATGCTTTCAATTTTGATTCTGTTTTGTTCTTGTCAGAATTTTTTTTTAGTGCTTTCAAGCGCATTATTTGTACAGTGTTATATGGAAAATTCTTTTTACTAACGTTTCTTTTATGATTCAACTTTTACAAGTTTACTTCCACAATATTTTTTATTTAAGGCTATTTCGCATTATCAGACCTATTTTTTTAATTTTTATGAAATAAATGTTTTTTATTTTAGGATTTAATAAAAAGAAATGTGTTTCCTAGATGTGACAAAAAAGTAAGATGTAATTAAGTAACAACAAAACTAGTAGTTGTTAGACTGTGAATAAATTCATAGTCTAAGAATAAAGAGTGAAGAAAGATTTCTATAAATATGTTGGAAAAAACTAATGGCTAAATGAAAAAATTCTTTGCCTCAAGCTTTTCTTATGAAAGTGCATTCTTAAAACTCAATATAGAAACAAAAACAACAATTATAAGAGTAAAAAATAAGCTGGAGGCAGTGTAAGTGAGAAAAAAGAAATTTAAAATTTACCGTAAATTTACAAGTAGATGACAAGTTTCAAGTTGCGCTTGGTATTTTCTAAACAAAATGCTTTATTTATTATATTTTTTTTTAATCAACATCAAAGCATTAAAGCATTAGTATTTGAGTTTTTTTTAATGTATTCAACAAATTCAACAAAATTTATGCTAGAGTACTGTGCCTTATTCTAAATTTTGTTTTTGTATCGTTTTTGTGTTTCTCAAATAGAACTTTTTGCTTTTCAAATTTGTAATTTTTAAACCATTGATACACAAAAACACATCTATTTGAAAGTCAGATTATGTATCAAGTTTTTTTTAGTTTTGAACAAAAATTAAACATTGAAAAGTTTGAGAGTTTTTTTCATTTGTTGTAACCAGAGACAACAACAAAAAACAGACAACCCATTTATATTTTGCATATCAAGAATTTTCCAGAAAATAACTGCACAAAAGTTTTTTTTTTTTTTATTCTGAGAGATTTTATTATTGTTATCTTTGAATGGTAGAACATTCATAAAATGTTAAAAAATCTTGACAACATTTAAGATGTTTCGAAAGTATATAAAAAACAAACAACACGGATGGATAATATAATATTTCCAATAACCAAAATCGTTGGTTGTGTTGTTCTCGCTTGCGAATTCCCCACAAAACATGTGTATTTATGTTTGTGTTTTATTGAGATTTATGTTATATAGCACTTACTCTAAATTAATGCCATAACAAATCTTCTAAAATAAAACTAAAATATATTTATTATCAAAACACAACAAAACAAAATTACATCTTTTTACATTTGAATGTCACGAACATTTTTACTTACCAAAAAAAGCGATTTATCTTGATTTGAAAATTCATTTTTACTTAAATAACCGTGTTTGTTGTGGGTTCGTTCAAAGATTTTTTCGTTTGTTCGTCTTTTGCAAATTCTTTGCAAATAACTTTGATTTTTTTATATAATATTTGATAATATTATCAGAATAATATTAATATACAAAAATCACTTTCTAGGCTTCAAGTAAAATATATGATTTTCTATTAAAAATTTTTTATTCTTACGTTTGTTCTTCTAACATTTGTGAAAAAATTTGGAAAAAAAAGTTCTTAATGTGTGTAAAAAAATAAAATTGATTTTTACATATTTATCATATAAATATCATTGTTTGAAACATTATAACTAATTATAATAAAAGCAAAGAATTTTTAAACTTTTTAAACTCTCCAGAGAAATTGTTCCAAATAAAAACTTTTTTGTTTATTTTTTAGCTATAATGCTTGTTTAAAAACTCAAAAAAAACTAAAAAAAAACTGAATAATTATAACAATCAGATGCCAAATGATTTTCAACTAATAAAAGCAAAAATTGAAAAAAACAAACTCATTTTTCTGTCAAAAATTTTTTTAATACAAAAATTAAAATTCAATTTGTTTAAATCTTAATACTATTTCAAAAAAGAAAAAACTGAAAAAATCCATTAAATGATTTCAAGTTAAACAAACTAGTAAAAAACGAATCTATTAAGTAAACTGAAACAAATCAAATAGACTGATTAGAAAAAGTAGCTTTTCTGAGAACAAACTTCAAAAAATAAATAAATAAATAAAACTTTTCTCAATATCAGGGAGTAATTTGTTTTTCTGTTGTTTCATTAATTCTTCTCTCTGTTTATAGCTTTCTTCAAAGCAATGTTTTTTAGTTTGTCTAGTTTGTAGTATTTAGACAAACTCAAAACTTCAAACCACTCATTGCAGAAATTATGATTTTTTGTATAGTTTTTCATGTTCTTCAAATTAGTTTTTTGTTTAATTTTTAAATTTCTGAACTAAATTTTTTTGAACATTTAATGAAAAATAATGAACAAACAAGTTCATTTTATATTCAAGCTAAATTTCTTTTTTAATAAATCTATAAATTTTTTTTACACAAAAAATAGTGTTTTATCATACAAAAGCATTTTCCATAGAAACCCGAATGTAAACTTTTTGAGCTTTGAATAGAATAAATATTGATAAATCATGAAATTTAAAAATTAATATATAAAAATATATATCTATAGATTCTTTATATAGAAATCGATAAGCAAATGATTTATTTTTTTTTACATAAACCATTTAACATTGAAAACAAATCAAAAACAAAAATGAAGTGAAGAACCTAGCACTCATCACCTGTGGTTATACAATTCACAAACTCTCAACTAGAATACTTAGTTCTAGTACAGGGCTTTGATAATGACAATTTAATTTTTGCCCAAACAAAATTAAATTACTTGGGTGTGATCCTTTATTTTTGGAATGTTTTTTTTCAAAACTCATCTACTTGCTTCGTTTTAGTTCTTTTTTTCTGATGATGATGATTGCCAGTTGGAACCAATACTTCACGGTTTTAGACAAGCTTTCACTAAGCTCAAAATCATTATCGAAAATTAGATTTCCGATTATCACTTCAACTATCACTATTTTCTGTTGTTGTTGCATTATATATTTAGAGCAGAAAAAAAACTAACAATCATTTTCATTTATTAGCTGGGCGTCGTAGCTCTTGTAGCTAGCATGTAATATTTTCAAACAAATAAAAATTTTGAGATAAAAGCTACCGAGAGTATTTTACCATTTTAAAAATATACAGAAATTTTCATTTTAATGGAAATGCTTTTTGCATTAGAAATTTATGGCTTATTTATTACCATCTCTTTCACTCTTTTTTATTACATTTATTAATATAAACAAGTTATATTATTTTTAATATAAATTTTAAAAATGGTGGCGATAATGCTTTATATAATAAACACCAAACAGTAGAAAAGAAGGAGTTTGATTTTTTCTTGTTTAAACCTTCTCAATAAAATGACATCACATTAAATGAACTCACTTTAAAAAAATTAGTTTAAAAACACATGAATCTAAATCAAAATACAATTTCTGAAACTAAAAAAGCGAAAATTATAGAAATAGATTAAAGAAAAAGCAGAAGAAAAACGAACGTAATTGAATACGATTTTAAAATAATAAAAAAAGTGAACGAGACAAGGTATAAACTCAAAAATAAAACTGATAAGTTTTATCTTCAAACAACCGGTTCGAACTCCACCCAAAATTTTTCACTAAAACTACATTTGATGTATGAACAATCAGATATTCGAATTATCTGACAATTTAAGGCGTAGAATCATGATGATGATGCGTTCTTGCTTGTTTTCGTGTTCTTTCGTGCGTTTAGTTTCAAATTTCCACTACTTTCGAAAAAAAGAATTTAATCCAGAAAACTTGATGCTGATGGAGAGCCAAGTTATAAAAAAACTGAAATGTAATAAACAATAATTCCAAAAAAAGTTTTAGTTTACGTTGAACATGCAATTCAGTTTAATTTTTTCAAATTATTCATTTTATTTATTTATTTTTATATAATTAGATTAATATGCGATGTCTTTGCAAAAAATGCATCGTTTGAAATGTATCTCTCAAAGTAAGTAAGTGAGTTTTGTAGTTTTTTAAAGTTATAAAAAAGATTTGAAATTTAAAATTAAACTCAGTTTTTCCAATTAGAAAGCTTGAAAGCTTTAAAATTATAATACAATAATATAATATTATATATATGTATGGTTCACAGAAGAGCTATTTATTACAATTTTTTGAAATATTTTAAACATTTTTAGCGTTATTATTAGCATCAACAATCGTTTTCTACTATTATTAAAGTCAATTTTTTCTAAACTTTTTTTCAAATACTAAATTTCATTGAAATATGAAAATCTATAAAATTTTGTAATAGTTTGTTAGTAAAATGAGAAACCACAATTCTATTAATTGCTGTTCAGTAAATGCACCGAATCACATTTTGAAGCAATTGAAAATAAACTTCGTGAATTTTTCAGTTCGATAGAGAGTACTTTAAAAAAAAGAATAGTCAATTACATTTGATTAAAAGAGAATGGGAAAAACACGAATGAGTTTCCGTTTCATTATAGCTTTAGGTTAAAATCATTTCTAAAGCAATAATGAAATAATCGTAACAAAATTTTGCTTCAAGGAAAAAGCTTTTATCAATCTTTTTACAGTTTCACACTTTAAAAAAATTATTTTTAGCACCAAAACCAACAAAATCAAACAGAACTAAAAATAATAGTTAGTTTAACTTTTCAAGACAAATAACATTAGTTCAATCAATTTGAAAAAAAACATCTGTTTAATTCTTATTTTAAAAGACATTTGGCAGAGATTTGGGATTTTTCAATTTTTTCCAATGACAATGAGTCAACATCGGGAAAGCAATTTCATTTTCAGCGAAAAAAAAAATTGATGATTTGGTTGATTAATTGATTGATTGATTGATCTTCATTTATTTCAATGAATCAGCTTTTCTGAAAATTAAATCATATTTTTTCAAGAACAAAAAAAATTTTAAAAAATTACTTGAATTTGTTTTGAACTTAATACTTTGATGATATTTTATATTACAGCAAAACAACATTTTCAAATTTTTTTTTCTTGGTGAAAATATCTCATTAAAAGTTCAATAAAGTGCTTGTTTGAATGCTTAGGTTGAAAATATAATAAGATGAACAGATGCTATAAATAATACAAATTTGACCCACCACTTGTAAATAGATCTGATTACTCTAAATTCAATAAAAGAGTTTTTTTGCATCACAGAAGAAAACCGTTTCCAATAATGAGTGTTGAATTTCTTTTGATTTTTTTTTTAAATATTATCTTTTAGAGAGAAAAAAATCTTATCTTATTGTGATGAACTTTTCATTAGTCACCATTGTTAGTTTATTTTGGGCTTTTACGTTAAAATTTAAAAAAATAGTTTTTTCCGCTGTATTCTTGTTTAATAAGTTGCTGTTTTGAGCAGCATTAATATTTTATGCTAAAATAGAAATATGACATTGAAATCAAAAACTACATTTTTTCTTAATTGCAACAAAATTTTTGTTTTTTGTTTGATTATAGATTTGCATCATTAAAAAATCTCAATTAGAATTCTTTTGATAGTGAAATATTTTGTAAGATTTTTTTTCAAACAAATCTAATATTACAGGAAAGAAAATAAACACTTCAAATTGCAGTAGAACAATTTAAAGCGCATGTTTCAAAAATAAAATAAAACATTGAAGCATTGAAACAAGAACTCATAAAACAACTGTATTTTTTTGACAAACGCAGTTTTTTTCAGAGCTTGATATAGCAAGCTTTCATTTTGTTTTTATCCGGATAATATTGAATAAAACAAATAAAAAAAATTCAATTGTAAGAACTTTGCTTTAATAAAGTTTTATCAAAAAAAAAATAATACAAATGAGATCAACAAAATGTTCAAATATCAAGTAAATTTGTTAAGATTTTATTTTTTATTTTAGTTGATAATTTCAAAAAAATTGATAAAAAGACAAATTTATTCTGGCTAATCAATAAAGTTTTAAAGCTTTTAAAAAATAAATTTAAACAGCTCCATAATTTAAGGATTTTTTTTGAAACTAAAAAAAGGATTTTCAAACCATCATCAATCTTTGCTTTTAAGCATTAAGCTTTTTTAATATTATTTTTTTATAATGTGCGCAATCAGAATCACTTTTCAATAACTTGAATTGAAATGGAAAAATTAAATTTAAAGATTTTTTCTATGTAAAAAAAGTTTCTGTCATCAATACTCATTAATGTTGATTTGCCAAAAACAGAAAACTCACTCTTTTAAATGAAGAGAGAAAAAATTTAAAATGCACTAAAGAAATCAAAACAAAAATCTCAAAGTGATTGTCAAATTATTTTTCTTACTCTTTTTTTTGATTTGTCAATTATAGAGAACTTTCAAGCAAATTAAAAAAATCAATTTGTTTCAACTTGAAAACTCGATACTTTTCAATTTAATTTTTCTAGTTAAATATATCAAAGATTTCCAACAAAAAAAACTTCAATAGAATTTTTTTAGTTTAAAAAAACCGAAAACAAACTTCCCATAGATCGATTATTATATTTCAAAGCATTTAAAGTTCAATATTTTAGTTTTTCGTAGCTTTTCAACATCAAGTTTTTAAATATTATTTTGATGCTTTAATTTTATTATTAATTTTTAGCTCAAAATAAATCAAAACGTAATAAAATTTGATTCATCATTATCTACAGCTTTCACAGGCCGTTCAGGCCTAATGCTGAAAAAAAAAATTTGATTCATTGAGACTAATTATTTTAGTATTGAAATAAATATTTAAAACTAAAATCTGAAATTCAGTTATTGATAGCATAAACTTACAAGTTTCGGTTTCGAAACATGTAAATTTAATTATAAACATTATTTCTATACTTTAAAAATTTTTCATTTATTTATATCAATCAGTGTCTTATTCTTATGGATGTGTAAACTTCTATGAGATTAAAAATTATAATAAAATATTAAAAAAGTGAAGTGATCGTTTTAAAAGAAATAAATAATTTGGATTGAAGAGTGTTGGATTTATTTTCTATGCAAATCGTATAAGTAAAACCTATATAATAGAATGGGCATTTATTTTTATTCAAAAAATACAAGTATGTTTATATTTGTTAATGCTGGAAATAATGTGTTATTTTAAAATGATTTAAAAACTTGAAAAAAAATTTAACAAAATAACTGAGATTTTATTTGCTCGGCGTTACAAAATAGTTTGTGAATTCTTTGGTTTATAAAACTTTTTTTGAAAACTTTCGCTCAATAGATAGAATAATTTTCAATTGATACTATTTCGAACTAACAAAAGAGTTAGAGAGAAACATTATTTTTGAGATAATTTATTTTTTTCCATTAAAAAGATGAAAATTTTTAAGTAAAAAAAACTATCCAATGTGTATGGAAATGTATTAGATGAGAGTCACTGCCTGAAAAGTGATTTACAAAACTTAAATTTAGAAATTTTGTTTTCAAAGATGCGCTCTTTTCTGAAACTTTTTTGAAGCTAGTAAAAACACAATAAGCATTAATTTATGCAATAGTTGACAAAAAAAATTTATATAATTGACTAAAAATTCTGTCTTGATAGTTTTAAAATGTTTAAATTTAATGTGATATGTCAATATGCAAAAAAAACTACATTACTCTAGAAAAAAATAAAGAATTTATCAAATTTAAAGACTGTTTTTTATTTTTGTAAAAAACAAAATAAATTTTTGCAAAATTTATTAACAATTCTTTCAAAAATGAGAATAAAGCAAATTTTTCTTTAAATACAAGCGCCCAAATTAATTTGCTTAAAAAGTTTAGTGTTCAACATTTATATGCTTGTTTATTTGTTTTGTCAAAATTGGTTTAAACTCCATAAAAACGTCCATTCAATACAATACTAGTCACCGCTCAATTTAAAAATCAAGCTTATTTGATCGAATTAACCGGTTGATTTAATCAAACAAAGAAAATAAAGCAAGATTCGAAGTAAATATTACAGCTACGTTAAAAACAAACTTTTTTGATTGAATTTACAGGGTGATCGTATTATCCGTTATTATATTAAAAAGAGACTACTGTATTCATTTGCACAAGTTTATTTATTTTTATATACTACCCATGCAACTCAATGTTGTATGATAAGTAAATTTAATTTTCTCTTTTTTTTTGTTAATAATACAAAAAAAACCAAACCCTGGAACACATTGAAAACACATTTCGATTTCTTGAGAAAGTTTAGTTACTGAAAATTTGTAAAACAGAGATTTAAACATGAGCCAATGAATTCTCGAAATTGTCATATTCAATAAATAACGATGTAGTTGGAATGGACTCCACTTTGGTTCAGCAGTGCAATAAATAAAACAAAAAGCATCTTCACTTATATCGTTTAAAAAAAGTCAATTATTTATAATCGAAAAAAACTCCTTTATTAATACTAGTTCTGCTGCTCTTTGAAAAATCGTAAACTATCTATTGTTTTAAATGAAAATTTTAAAAACCAAACATTTTGAAAAAAAATATATTTTTTTGTTTTCTATGTGCAAATAAATGAAACAAAACTTTTAAAATCAAATAATAAAAGTATTGCTTTGAAATATTTTTTTTTTTTTTAGAAAAATAAACTCACACTAGGAAAAACGTTAAAAAAACTATATAGCTTTTTAGAAAACTAACTTGTAATGAATATTCTATTAGTAGTTATGAATGGCTTCATAATGATAATACTGTTTGCTGTGTCGGTTAAATGGTCCTTTCTATCTATCTATCTATCACATTAACAACTAGATGAGTTATTATTTAAAAAAATGCGCGTACTAACACAAAACAAAACAAAAATAGTAGTAATACAATTCCATTTTAATGGAATCAGACATGCTGACACAAGTTCAAAAAGCTTGTTTTTTTGTCAGTCATGATTGTTGGAGAAATAATAAATATAAAAAAAAAGTGTGGAATAAGTGAAAAAAGCTCGTTAAGTGTTCGTTTTGTGTTTGGGAAATGGAGTTTTGTTTTTTCCACTTATTTGGTGCTGTTAAAAATGAGTCTATATAGTAGTTATATGGGGTAGTTAGGTACCAACTATGTTGTGGTTTTTATTCCGATTTTCCGAAAAAAAAAGTTTTTTTTTTCTTGATTGTCGAGTTTTTGTTGCTCAGTGACTTCTTCTTCCTCCTCCTCCTCAATCCACTTGGCAGCCAATCAACAAGCCCATTTCTCTTCATCACCCAACACATCAACCAACTTACACACACACAATCATCACACAATTGGCGTTGCAAGTGGAAAACAGTTTTAGAAAGAATACGAGAGATGATGGTAAATAAACGAAAGAGAATCAAATGACTCCGTCCTTTCACCACGCCTTTTTATTATTATCGTTGTTGTTCTATTTCTTCGTTCGTTTTCGAGAGAAAAGTAGCAAACAAACGAAAAAAAAAAAAAAAACGAAAGTTTTGATTGCTTAACTATAGTGGCCGATTAATTGGTGCCGATCTGGGTTGTTGTTGTGTGTTCAGTTGAACGACAATAAAACCGTGTTATTATTGTTATTACTTCTAAAATAAACTACGACTCTAAATTGTGTTAATAGACTGTTTAGAAGAAATAAACAGGCACACAAATTTACTTTCGAATACCACCATACACCATTTCTGACGACACTTGATCAGAAACACTTTGTTAAATTTTTCGCTTGTTTATTCGTTTGTTGTCGTCGTTGTCTTTTTCTCGATACAAACATAATCAATCCAACAATCAACAAAATGGCTATCATCGTCGATAGCAATGAACAACAACAAAAAGATAACCAACCAATCCAGTCCGAAGTTAATTCAAAATCAACGATTGATAATAACTTGAACAAAAATATTAATTACAATAATAAGAATTTAAATAGTTTGTGCAATTCTTTTTCAGCCAATGATTCATCTTCATTATTGACTAGTGTTTTGATTAAATCTATTTCAAATGAGTCGAACATTAATAACAAACCAACAATGATTAGAGATCAAAATAAAAAAAGAGATCAAATCAACGAAAGTAGATCATCGGAGTGTTTGAAAAATAACAATGATGTTAATACTTCAAAAAGCAATTTAAATTTTTCTATATCAAACATTCTTAGCAAAGAAAATAATTTTATGAGCAACATTCGAGATAATTTACTAGCTGGTAATTTTTTTTGAACAAAAAAAAAATTTAGTTAAAAAACTTCATCTTTAGCATCCTATCCACATTACATGGCTTTTGGAAGTCCATTTCATCAAAGTCCAAAAAATAGTTCTGCTTTTGATCATTTGGCATTGCAAACAACAATTTTATCGGCTCATTTTTTGAACAATCACAGCTTGGTATCATCATTGAGTGATCAAACAAAATCTCAATCTTTTTTGCCGTCCATGGTGTTTGCTAATAATGTTCCAAAAAAAACTTTTCCATGGTATCCATGGTCATCATTGGCCTCATCTGAAAGTAGCGCATTATCTTCAATTGGTTCAGATTCTAAATCATTCAATTCTAATTATAACATTTTATCTTTAAACAATTCCAAAGAAGGTAACCGTCTATTTTACAATGACTTTTTCAGTGCAAACAATTTTCAATGTTAAAACTTTTTGAATAAAGTTGAGAAGTTCAAATATTGTCAAATTAAAGAATCAGTTTTATTCATTTATTTTTAAGTAACTTGACTGCTTTTAGAAAAATATTATTTTTTAGAAAATATACCAATGATTGATTAACTGATGTTACTCCAGAGATTAATAAAATTAACTTTAGACTATCAGAGATTTGACTCTATATTTTTTTCAACAAAAATAGTGCGTTTTATAAAAATAAATTCATTGAAAAGCCAATTTAGATTTTTTACTTTTTCAATTTTAAATAATAATTTTTTTAGAGCCTATAGCAATGTTACAAAAACTTCATAATTTTAGTGGTTCTTCAAGAAGAGAAAATAGTGAGAGAAGTAACAGCCCATCATTGGTATCTTCAAACCCTGGCTCACCTCAATATACTAGTAATAAATATCAACTCATTCAATCTGATCATGAAGCCGAAATCGATCTTGAAGATGATGATGAATACAATGGCTCAGATACATGCTCAGAAAAGGATTCTTTAGCAAATAACCATTCAATAACATTCAAAACAGATAAAGATCAATTGACAATTAGTGGTTTGATTAGTAAGCGTAAGAAAAAAACTCGAACTGTTTTCACTAGAAGTCAAGTGTTTCAACTAGAATCCACATTTGATATGAAACGATATTTATCTAGTTCAGAACGAGCCGGTCTTGCAGCCTCTTTACATTTAACTGAAACTCAAGTAAGTAATTTTCAATTCATTATAATAAGAATTACAAATTTTCCGATTTTTTTTTTGCTGAGCTTTAAGATTCAATAAATTATGAAATTTTTATTACTCGACACATGAATAAGTTTCAGATTAGATAATTTCAAATTGAAGGTTTTGCTATTCAGAGAGTTTTTTTAAAAACGAAAAAAATGCTAGTCTTTTGGAACAAGATTAGAAGAGTGGTAAGAAAAACTTGTCATGATCAAGCATAAAGAATATAGATGCAAAACATTATTCAACTTATCTACTATAGAACTTACTTATGGGTTGATCTAATACGATATTTTTCATGAGTTTTAATTTTTTACAAAACTGTTTTATTTGAAAAAATCAATTTAAACTTGTTTATCTTATTTGTAAAATTAAAGGTTAAAATTTGGTTTCAAGTAAGTTGAATTTTGTATTTTTAAACTTTTTTTCAAATTAAATTTTTGTTACAGAATCGACGAAACAAATGGAAACGTCAATTGGCAGCAGAGCTAGAAGCCGCCAATATGGCTCAAAGAATAAGAACGGTTCCTATGTTGTATCATCAACCATCTGGTAAGAATAAACTTCATTAGTGTAAAATAAAAATCATTAGCTCTAAAAATATGAATTAAAATTGAGACAAAGATCACCATGATAAAAAAAAAAATTCTCAAACTATGACTAGTTGTGTTGATTATTTTAGAAAATTATTTATCAAAATAAATTTAATAAATATTTATACGTTTTATTCAAACCAAAAAATTTCATTGTGAATGTTTTTTTTTTCGAATACAAAAATCCTACTTCTAAAATTTAAAATGAATTTCGCTTTTATTTGTTAGATGGACAAACATCACCTGCACCAAAACCAGGAAATCTAGTATCAGATGCATCCAATTCTATTCAAGCACTTACTTCTTACTATTACTCTAATTCAGGAACTTTTGGTCAATTAGTAAGCTCAACTTCACCTCATATTACTACAAGTTCTAGTTCTCCGAGTTCAAATCAAATTCTCTGTTCATCAGCGATTTCTGGTTTAGTTTGATGGAATTTTTTTTGTTTTCAATGGTCATGATAATTTTTGTTTTAATATTTTTTTCAAACATTTCAAAACTCATCACAAAAATAACTAGAAATAACTGTAAATAACAAAATTTATGTTTTAACGTTTTTTTCACCACTCAAACAAAATTTTTTATTAAGTTTCACGAATGTTATCAAAATGAAAAATCTTATGAAATCAAAAATTCAATAAGTTTACTATACTTGAATATAAATATATATCTTTATTAAAAAAAACAAATGTCATATTGCCAACATTTTTTCTAAAAAGAAAACAATCGCGAATCTAACAAACGAATGTTTTTATTATAAACTTAATTTTTAAAATTCTTGTTTGGTAATAATGAATGTAGAATAATAATAGATTTTTTTGTTTAAGCAATTTAAATAAAATTTAAATAATTTTCATATTAATATAATTCAAAAGTTTGTTGTTAAAAATATTTATATTAATGTAGTTATTAATTTTTATTAAAATAATTTCATTAAAATATTTTTGTCATATTTTTGTCTGGTTAGTATCCAGGAAAATATAAAACACTAATAAAACGAATATTATAGTTTATAGTTATCTACTGCATTCCTTTTATTACTAGCACACATAATTTTTTGTTATCGAAAAAGGCTTAGTCTTTTTGCAATTAAATTTTCTGATATCATTTATTTTCATTATTTTCATTAATTTTTTACCGGATTCTGATTGAAAGTTTTTAAAAATAAATACATCAATTAAAATATCGATTACAAACAGCTTAGAAGCATTTTATTTCAAAAAAATACCTAAATAATAATAATAATAACTGTGTGATAATTCATTGTAAAATATTATTTTCATGAATGATTATTTTTTTAGTAGTCTTTTGATACTCAATTTCTTTTTTACAAGGTTTTTTATTATTATTAAAAGGTTTTTATTATTTATTAACTTCACTTTATGTGTGTCATGTCCAAATCTTGCGGCTTAAATTTGACTAACTTCCTGAGGTTCCAGCGAGCTGAAATTTTTAGGTTGTATGTAAGTCCGATGACAATGCAATCTTTTATACACTTTGGGCTCATGACTGCTATAGTTCCAAAATTATTCCAATTTAAAGATGCAACATATTAACCTACAACTACGGAGCTTTTTTTAAATTTCGCTAGATGGCGTATTTGCAAAATTAATTTTTATTGGAATTTTTAGTGATTTTTTAAACATTTTTTAATTTTAGATCAGGTTAGGTTTGAATTGACTATATATTATGTGCATATTGGTCATAGATTATGAAAATAGTATTTCAGAATATTGTCTAGCGGAATTTATCTTTACAAAACTAGCATAAGTTTCTAACAATTAAATTTGGGAGACATCACCATATATTAACACTAAAAACTGCAAAATAAAATAAAAATTTTTTAAGTTACAAGGTTTTTTGAGACACTAAAATGAATTCAAGAATTATTTACTCCGCTTACTTGGCATAAAAAAATTTACTTTGAATGAAAAAGCTGGTAAGATCTAGGCAGTGAGAATACAAAAGTATATATGTAAGGTATGGGTAAAACAGTTTATTTATTTTAATTTAAGAACAAAAGTAAATTTTCAAAATTTTGAAAAACACGCAAGGTGTTTTCTTGTTATTGTTACTCAACTCACAATCACGCTGGTTAACCACTCGCGTGGACCTTTCATCGATTCATACACCTTATATATATGATTCATTTAGAGAATGTACATGATTAAATAAGGAAACTAGCAAATATCGAACTTAAGGAAAGTTCGAAGATTTAGTTTCTAACAAATTAATTAGGTAAGGCTTACACTACTTAATTTTAACTTGAAAAAAAATTGTTTTGCGCCAAAGTTTTGAAAAATTAATCGATGAAAAAAGTAAAACTATTTAAAGTGAATAAATACAAAACTTGAGCGTTTCAACTTTTTCTTGTTGGACCCACTTTTAGTAACTAAGTTAAATTTTTATTGTAACCCAATCATCTCTACTGCTTCAAACTTTTTTAGTTAACCGAATTTTTTTTTAATATTGGATTCACTTTTTGAACACCAAGTTTATGTTGATGAAATTGAAAAATATTTTAGTGAAGTAAGGATAATCAAACTCGATATTATTTGAAATCCTACTCTAACTACATGAAAAACGGAATATTCAAACTAAACATGTGCAACACGCGACCCGCGAGCCAGATCTAATTAAAAATTTTTAAATCTAATTAACACTTAATCAACGGAGGCAGTCATTTTGACTGCTCTATAAATTTTTTCAAAGTGAATTTTTTTTGTTATTTTTTACTAAGAACTTGTTGTATTGGACAATGGTATCATTGAAAAATTTATCAGTATCAATATTTACTTTAATTGTATAATATAAATAAAAAAAGATAGATCAATTAGATTTATAATTAATAAAATATTTGAAAATAAATAAATATAAAATTTATAACTCTAAATTTTTTTTACTGCCGGTCATTTGTGACGATAACATAGGTTTTAAAAAACTTATGAAGGTTTGAAACTATTTTCAAAAATACTCATAGACGCCCAAAAACTTAATTTAATCTGGCCTGAAATCTTAGTCTTTAGTATTTTTACAAACCTGATTTAAATGAAGCTCAAAACATTAATGTTAAATTTGAAAAGTAATTAAAAAAACTCTCCACTCTTTGGGATTTCATCTTTTGAAAATAGTTTTTTGCCAAATCGATCCCAGCTGACTTTACCAAATAGAACCCGCCATCTAACTAGTGTTAAAAAAAACTATGACCTTATATATTTGAAGAGAAAATTGTTTTTGTTTTTTTTTTGTGATACTTAATTGAGCGATTTCTGATTTAATTTAAAATTAAATCAGTTAGCATAGAGGTTCTTGAAGTTTCAGAGGTGCATCGGAAATTTTAAACAAACAAAAATTAATAATAAACGCTCGATCGTTGTGAGACAACTCATTCCACAAACAACTCATCAACCATCGCTTTGGTCGGTTTTAGTTTTATATTCAAATTTTTAACTTTTTTCTTTATTTTAGCACAAGGTGCTGATCTAGAACATAAAACAAAGCTAAAACAACATACCACAAAGAGAGTAACTTGCAATTTCAAAGATTAGCTATTTTTGCATTTCAAACTAGTTTAATTTAACTAATTTCGTTGATTTTTATTGACATCAATTGACTGCAATGAATAATTGTATTTTTCAACGTTTTTATTTTTACTTATTAAAATTTTTTAAACAAAATTTTTATTTTTATTTTTTTATACTTTTTTGAGTTTTTTCGGCATCTTCAAGTTTTTTTATGGCATATTTTTTCGTAACATGTTTGGCTCCTTGTACTGGAGAAAATTTTACAATCTACTTCAATGAAGGTATAGAATCTTCAATGCTAATCTGCGAAATTGCAATTCAATTTATGTAGTTGTCCTGGATCAGCATCTTGCTCTAAACTAAAACTGCCCTCAGTTTGTGGGCGGAGTTGTTCACTGAATGAATTGTCAGGGAACCAAATTATTAATTGAAAAGATTGGCTGCCATCTATCGAAAAAATTCAAGTACATTTTAAAACAAATTAGTTCTTGTTTAATAGATGACGCTCAATTTGTTCTTTGGAAATTTATTTACTAAGTTCCTAAATTCTATTCAATTTTTTTAAATTTTACAATAGAGATTTCTACTGAAATTTTTTTTTCGAAAATTGTTTAAAATGTTTTAAAGATCAAATTTTGCGAAACAATTCAGATGTTATGAATAGCAATGGTAAGTACAAAAAAAAGGTTTTGAGAAAACCTGTATAAAAAAAAAGAATTTCCTTCAGTTCAGTATCTTTGTGTGGAGAAAATAGATACAAGAAAAAACTCAACAATCAAAACTCTTCAGGTTTTTCAAAAAATCCAGAGGATTATAAATCAGAATATATTAAAATAGAATTAGAATATTAATCAAAAAGTTTCCGTGAAGTCGCTATTGCTATTCGCTTCTATTAACCATCATCGTAAAAATTAAGGTAAGTTTTGTATTTATGACATTGTAGTTCATTTTTAGCTACCTCTAAAGATCTTAACAAAAATCTGATTTGCTATAAGTTTAAATAAAATATTTTCACGAATTCAATTGTTGCATTCAACCGATGCTACAACAAACGTATCAAATTTTAAACAAATTTATTTCTAAATGACCAGGTCAATCAGCTATTGCTGTACTTTACAAGAATTTTTACTATCTTTATTTCTTATTTTTACTTATTATACTATATAAAAGCTTTAAATTTTTTCTAGAATTAATATTATTTTTTATTCAGTAGTTTTTTGATTCAAATTCTTATTGGTAGTTGATTGATAAAATTTTAACTTTATTAAAACTTTAATTTAAAAAATTGTCATATGTAGCGCTACACAGCTCCCAATTAGCCAAAAACTAAAACTAAAAAACTCAAAATTTGGCTGAATATTGGAAAACAGAAGGATATATTTATTATTCTAAAGAAAAAAAGATTAAAAAACAACTTAATACAAATTTTCTTACTCGTTGGCCACAAAAAAGAATCAAAAATCACAAAGGCCAAAAATAGTACCAAAATAAAATAAAAAATGAAAGATTTCCACGCTGGAAAAAATGAGTGATGGCACTCGCTAGTAAGCCCAGTACAGGATGAACATGCGCGCACATGAAACCTGCTGCGCTCTCTCTGGACTGAGCTTACTCGGGTTTCACGACAGTCATAAAATTCGCGCCTTCACAAAATAAAAAAAAACTTCGTCTCAATTAACAGACAGTAGAAAAAACGATTGTCGTCAACCTGTTAACAAAAAAGTAACTGAAGCATAAGAAATTCATAAAAATATGCTTTTGTGTAATATTTGAAATTTTGCTTCTTCCAAAAAAAGCGACAAGTTTTTTTTTTTAAATTTAAAGTTACTCAGTGTGTATTTCTGGAGGCTTGAGAGTACTTACGTATTACTCATAAAACAGTTCTCAAACTTTATTAAAACAATTTTGCCATTTATGTTTATAAGTGTGTTTTCTTGCTCGTTGGAGTTCATTTTGGGAGGTTGTATTCTCAAGTCTTTGATAATAATAATTAGAAATAATGTAACATTGTTGATTTAGTTTTTCTTTGGTATTCATTTCAAACACAATTGAGAGAAGATTTAGCTTTTCTCAACCCATGCCCTCGCTTCTATGCCCAGATATCTGCTATACATCTCATTTTAACCTCAATCCACCTCATCTCGCTGACATCTTTCTCATTGTCAACAACATTGAATAATCAGATATTTAATTATCTCTTTTATGTTTTTGTGCAATGTAATTCTCAAATAGAGATTTCTGTGAAACTTTGAATTTATAGCATCAAAAGTTTTCAGAAACGTTTTTACAAATATCTTTCACTTGGAAAATATCTTGTTATATTTAAGAGAAACTTCAAAATTTTTAAAAATTTATTGTTTACATAAAACTTTATTCTACTAAATGGTATTTCAAATATGAAAGAAGCCTTTATTAATATTTTTTTTAACAGGGTAAACATAAAGCACTTATGAATAAATGATAAACTGTCTGAACTTTTAATGAAACTTTAATGAAAAAAGTGGGTAAACATATTGTGACTTATGCAAAAACCACAAAAGCTTTTCTGCTCTAACTTTTTGCATTTTGCAATTCGGTGTCAGAATAGTATTAATAGTAACGAAAACAGAATGAAGAAGTTTATAGGACAAATTTTTTTTGAAGCATTAAAGTAGCTTAATTAAAATTACTAACATGAAAAATCATTATTAAACATAATAGTATGGGGGTATTTTTTTTTTAAAAGAGAGTCTCTTTATGTGTTAAAAACTAACTTGCTAGTTGTGGTTTAAAAGTTCATAGTCTAGTTTATTATTATATTAAGAATATTGTTATAGGAATAAACAAGTTTTTTTTATTGGTAATAGAAATTATAAAGAAAATGGTTTTTTTAAGCTACACATAGTTTGTTTCAGTCTTATTTTTTCGTGTTAATATATCACAATTAGAAAGTCATGCCACCAAACGAAAAAAATTAACACATTCACTAACACGAAATATTCGAAACCTGATTCTAAATGGGCAAATTAAAAATTTAACATTCTGTATTGAACTTTTTACATTTGTTGGTTGAAGAAATGTGCTACTAAAGTGTAAGTTCACTAATAAATTTACAGTACACTTTAGTTTGATTGCACGATTTCTTCTTTTTTCATTTAAAAATTTTAAATTCTCTTGTTTGATAAAATAATAATAGAATGAAATTTTATTATCTTTTCTGTTAATTAAAAATTGACCAATTTTTAAAAAATTAAAAAAACACACATCTATTTTTAAAAAATGTAGGAAAACTGTGCGAAAGTTTCAAAAAATTGTTTTGACAATTTAATAATAGTTGTAGTAAATTTGTAAAAACTATTTTTTTTTAATAGAAAAAAACTGAGAATTTTCTGTAAACGAAATAAACTAAATGAGATATATAAGTTAAACACAATTTTTTTAAATATAACCGAAAAAAAAAATCACCAACCAGATGTTATTGCGTTCATAAACCAACCAGCCAATCAAGTGTGTTTAATATTAATAACTTTTGACTAAACTGGCTCAAGTGATGATTCAAACCACACATACACACCATGTACACATTGTACGGTAATTGCACGGGTTTTATTTCAAAAGAATCTTTTTTGATCGAAAATTACCACAAACTGTGAAATAACTTTCAAACTTGAAAAAACAAATTATCTCAGGCGCTTGTGAAAAAGACATTTAATCAAATTATAAATAATAGATTAAATTTGTATTTTTTTTCTCTTTTGTTTAAATAATTTATATACTGAAATAATTTAATTTAATAATGTTAACAAGATAACATAAATACAATAGCCAAATGTAGGCTTTAAAAATTTCGTTTTCATGTTTCATAATAAGTGTAAAATAATTTTTAATTTTAAATAATTGATATCTAAACTGGTAACTTTTAAAACTTTTTTTTGTAAGTTAAGTTTACAATTTAAACAGAATCATCGTGAAATTTTGCCAAAAAAATTAAATTAATGAATAAAAATAAATCTTTTTCTTTGTGTAGAAATCAGAATAAATAAATTATTAATTCGATGTTTGAGTTTAAATGAATGTTAAATTGACCATTGTATTTCAGTATTTTTCAATCATTGTTGAAACGACAACGTCGTTGAAAAAAAGATAATTCAACATACTCAATACTTGAAAAATACCAATTCAAACAAGTTTTCAAATTTACTTATATAAATTGATTTAGTTTTTATTTCAAAATATAATTTTATACAAAATTTATTTTAGTTAATACTTAAAGTAATGGTGGTAGTACCTGTTTATTGCGGTTGGATTTTTTCTTTGAAATTGAATAATCATTTAGTTTTTTTTATTTGTATTTTAGACAAATAAGGGTTTGTTGAAAGTTTATACAAAAAAATTTGAAAAATTATTTCAATTTATTCTGTTTGTGCAGGAAAGAATTTTCATGATAATAAATAAACATTATATAACTAAAAATAGTTTGTTTTCATTATTGTGATTAAGTTTTACTATTTTAATTGTTAATAATAAAATTGATTTCAATTTTTTGAATAAATTAGTTCAAAAATGAAATTGAAAAATTTATTCTAAAATTTATTAGTTTATTTACTGAATGATTTCATATTTCGTTTTGATTTAAAAAATATCAATCGCAGTTTTTTTGAATTTTCGCTTTTTAAAATTGAAAAACAATATTTCTTAACAAAAAAAAAATAAATTATAAAAAAATCTAATCATGAGTGAAAAAGGAATTGAGCTAATCCTAATTGAATGTTTCAATGTAATAAAAAAAATTGTTTTTTAAAAAACATTATCGCTTTCAATTGTCAATACGCGATGATTTTTAAACTAGCTTCACTTAAATGTTTTGCAATTGAAACTGAAACAAATACAGATTTAAAAATAAATACTACTTCTTGTTACATTAATGTTATTAAATATAGAGATTTTGCCACCAGGCTCAACAAGATAAACAGAATAAAAAAATTATTTGATTTGTGTAAAAATCAATTTTAAGTGATCTTATGATGATAGGATGATCTTACATAGACACATTGAAAAGACTCAAAACAAAACCGACATTTTGTTATTTTCGGGTTCTCTTCATAATTGCAACATTTCGTTCGATGAAAATTATTATCAATATCATGATCAATCACCAAACAAATATATAAAGACATAAAAATTCGAGCGGAACACAAAAGCCAAATTTGATTGTTTCGATATATTTATTTTATTTGTCTGTTTGTTTGTTTTTTGGTTCCATTATCAAAAACATTTCCAATGATGATTGAAGCTGTAGTGCACGAAATTTTTCTCTGTTTCAGCCTAGTATAAATATTTGACAATGATTCAAAACACAACAATCCAACTCTATTGAGATTAAGGTTTTTTTTCAAACGTTTAAGAGGGTTTTGCAGACAAGCAATGAGCTACTTTATTATTAACTTGAAAGAAAATCAATTTAATTAAACCAGATCGTTTTGTTAAACAATTCCACTTGGTTTTTGATTGTTATTTCAATTTGCTATTCTATTAGTTTTGATTTTGTTTTTTACAAATTTTTCTTATTTAACAAAATCTCTAGAGAGATGTTTTTGCTTTTAGATAGACAATTTAGTTGAGAGTTTCCAAGTTATTTTTCTAGGGCTTATTTTTGAATCTCAACTATATTGAGTCATGACTAATAAAAACTATTGTGAAAAAATGCTAATTAAGCCTATTTGAAATTTCAATTAAATTGAGTTAATCGATTTAAAAAGGTGCATTGTTAAAAAATAAAATCGAATAAATTCAGATTCAAACAATTCTTAATTCCAAGTTCTATCAACTTCATTGAGCCGCTTTAAATTTTAAATTGAAAAAAAATTTTTATTCTCAATGTTATTGGTAAAAATTCGGTTTACATGAATTCATCGAAATATAATTTTAGTCCAATTAAATTTGACATAAAAGTTAGTGACACCCGTGCAAGTTTCAGTAAATCAGCTTTGACTAATGTTTATTGAGAAAAGTGTAGATCAGTGGTTATTTATTCATTTCCTAACTTTTTGTGACACTCTGATGCTCTCTGGTTCTTTTGCTTCTTCTTTTTAACAAAACAATTAGATTGTTTTGTTTTTTTTATTTTGAGTTTTCCGTCTTTTGTGTAAAATCTGATGGTTGGGGTATAAATTTGGTTGATATTAAAACTGATGGCAATGTGTCCCCAAAAAAAGAACCAAATAAATGTCCCTAGAAAAAATAAAAAATAGTCGAGCCACAAATTGACTCATTTGAGACAATTTTCTTTCAATTATTACTCGAGCATAACAACGCTATTATTCTGAATAATAAGCTACTAGTCAGTCACACACACGCAAAGTATTCTGCTTTGAAGCTTGAATTGCATAGTAAATTTGGTTTGCTGTGTAAGATCAAAGAAAAGATCGACACGCGGCCATGAGAATTAGAAAAAAGGCCAGATGTGTATAATTTGTGCGTATGCATGTGCGATACTCATTGTCTTTATCGTCGAAAGACTAAAGAAATGTTGAATCAAAAAACAAGATTACTCATTCAGTATGTATTTCATCCATTCATTTTTGTTTTGTTTTTTGTTCGTTTCAATCACTGTTAAAACGAAAATTGTTTTCCCTAAAGCCCACTACTACCACGGTACAATTTTTTTTATATAACATTTTTTTACTAAATTTACCGCTTACATCACAAGAATTTCGTACCATTTCATTGAACGAAATGATAATTATAGTATTATTTTGTATTAATCGAACGCTCTTAAAACATAATCAAATATTTTAAATCATTTTGAAAGATATTTTCATTATATGAAATTATGTTAAATTTTATAAATTTGATGACTACTAATGGAAGTTTTTTTTTACAAGGTTCTTGTTTTATTTATCAACTCTAAAAATTTTCAAATTTGTTCTTCGGGTACAAACTATTAACAAAAGAGAAATCATTTTTTAGTACAATATTTGAAGTTCTCTAATTAAAAAAAGTTTCTAGTTTTTTCTAGAAAAAAAATATTCTTTTGGAAAAAAAATTGTTCTTGAGATATCAATTTGTAGTTTTTATAGCTGACCGAGTTCAGTTTTCAATTCATTAATTCATTCATCCATTCAGGTGTGTTTTTTTTGTTGGGGGCAAAGAAATAGTTCAGAATTGTTTCAAAGAAATAAAATTTTTTTCTAGTGGCCAGAGTCTCTAATTTTTGTTTTTTTTACACAAATTATCTCAAATGAAACAATAATAAAGCTGTAAAGCTGCGTAATGAAAGAGTGTTCAATGATCTATTAAAAAAGCAGCAGTACTTATTTGAGTGAAAAACTCATTTAAACTCAAACCATCATTGTCGAGATTCAATAAAAAGTAATAAATTTTACACCACAGCGATTCAACAATTTTTTTGATTTAAAACTCTTCAACTCATCAAAGTTCAAAACTTCTGCCGATAGTCTTGTCGTTAATTGAATTTTTTACCATTTTTTCTAGTTTCTACTGTTTATTAAACTTCAGAATAAAAGGAAGTTTTAGTAAGTAGCGAAGTTTTTATCTTGACAATACCAGATAATCTAACTATATTGAATCAGAACCTTAAGACCTTAACATCAATAGTCAATAGACTATCACAAAGACAGCACACATACACTCGCATTCTCTCAATAAAAAAAATAATTCAAGATAAACTAGATACCAATTATAATTCAATTTTCGCTAGAGCCTATACATTCGCTTTCTTTTTAATCGATGATTGATCCGATTAAGAAAATCATCTCTGAACAAAAAAAAATCGAAAAATTATTTAATCAAGCTTGAATTCAAAAAATACAGTCACATTCTAATGTTTGTGAGTTGAAATTTTTGTTTTCAAAAAAGTTTTTTTTTAGTTTTAATTCAACTCAAAATTTTAAAAAATAGTTTTTCAGAAAAAAAATCAAATTTTTTCTGTAGAAAAATTGTAGCTATTTTTAAAAGACGTGAGTTTGTAATTGTGCAAGCACAATAATTAAAAGGAAGAAACCAAACACTCGTCAGTTTAAATGAAAAAAAGAGAAAAGATCATTGTTGATGAATAATAGAAGAGAAAAGCCTAAGTTTGGGAAATAAAACACATGATGTTTTATCCGTTTTTATCGTTGATTAAATAAAATAAATTGAGAAGGTTTGGTAGGTTTTAATTTGTTGTTAAATAGCATCAAAGCAAAAAGCCTGCTCTTAAATGTATTACCATTAATATGGTTTTTAGTTTTAATTGAAAAACAAATATTTTTTAATAAAATTCAATTTTTACAAGGTTTTTATCAACTTGGTTTTTTTGACTTTATAACTCAATAATATATTATAGTTTTATAAAGTTATTTCAAGTTTTTAAATAAGGTTTTTAAAAACTAACACAAACCAATTATTCTTCTTAGAAATTTTATGTTGATTCTGAATACCATAACCATTTTAACCCGAAATTTTGGTGTTTAAAAGATCTTTTTTTTACTATTGAAGTCAAGCGCTTCCTATTATTCACACAGAATTCAATCCTTTGGCTTAATTCTTTGAAGTGCGAAAGAACAGAACAAAAAAAAAACATTAATAATAAATTTCGAATTGATTAAAATAGTTTATTCTGATTTAGCATTTTTTGAGTTCGCATTTGTTTCATCATTCAGAATTTTTAGAAAAATTTTTATCATTCATAATAATTATTAACGAAAAAAATTAGTTTTAGTTCAAGCAATTTTTTTTTTGATAAATCAGCTTGAAAACAATGTCAATGTCTCAAACGTAACGTTAAAGTTTTTTTTCTTGCTATTATTAGCATATTTCAACTGTTTTTATGTATTTTTATTTGAAAAATAATTTGACCAAATTCAAATACTAATAATAAGGAACAACTGTATTATTTGAGTAAAAAGACTGTGACATTAAAAATAACATTTTTTCAAATATTTCAATGCCTTCAAATCATTTAAATGATTATGTTGGCATGGTATGTAATTTATGTTTCAAGCTCATCGACGAATGAATAAACAGCTGAACAAAATAAAAACTTTACCAAGAAAATGTCAATCAAAAAGTATTAATAGTAGTAATAATAGTTTTAACATTTTTTTAAACATAAATAAAGCTTCTTTAAATTCTGGTTGCCAAAAAAAAATCATAAATATAGGATCTTGACTAAAAATGAGAAATAAAAAATAACGACCACTTGTAAACCCAATCTTCTTTTTTTACCTAATTAAAAATTTTATTTTTCTGAGCATTTTTTTTTATTTTGAATTTGCTTTGAAAAGTTTTTTTAATATTAATTTTAAAAAATTTATTTTTGTTAAATATCTATGAAGATTTAAAACTTCACACTTGATTGTCTTGAAATATGAAAAAATGAACAAGTATACACATGCATTTATAATATTTTTAAAAATTTGCCCAGCTATTTTACAAATCCTAATAAAAAATTTATCAATTCAATTAATTTTTTTTTGTAAAAAAGTTTTAAAAAAATCAAGCTATTCTTAGTAGTTTTTTTAAGTTTCAAACCCCTTTGTTCATAAATTTTTCAATTTTATTATAAAAAAAAACAGTTTAAAAAGAGAAAACTGTTTAATTTTTAATTGGGGACATCATTGTAACCATTTTTTAGTGCTGTTGTGCACTGTGTGTGCGGGTAATCACAGTTTATCAGTTATACACGCGTATATTGATAGGCAGGAAAAAATTTACGATTTTGAACAAAAAAAAAAAAGAATCAAGCACGAGCCAAAAATGTTATACTACACTGTTATGGGTGCTTGTTCATTCATTCATTTGGAGAAAATTGATGTATATTTGAGAGGCTCATACAAACATACAACATATTAGTAAAATGAGCATGAGATCTATTATAGCTGGTAGTTTGATATTTCATTATTGTCATTATTATAACGCCTATGACGATGCTCACCAAAAAAAAAAAAAAAGTGACTAACGCTTTATATTGTGAAACGATAGAGAAAAATTCTAGCGTGAATTAAATTGCCTACAACAAAATCAAGCTAATCGTGTAGCGATTTTTTGACAGACGATCCGTTTAATGCGTTGCTTTTATAAATATCCGAGTCAATTTTCTAGAAAAGTGGCATGAAATTCCTAATTTTTGACTCCAAAAAACAGTGAACGAAAAAAATTGAAGGATAAATTATTATTATATGATGATTATATTTTTCAGAAACAAAAAAAGACAAATGTTGCTTTAAAAGATTGACAACGAAAATATTATTGTGAAATGAATAAAATAGATATTCAACGAACCAAAAAAATGGCCAAGTATTAAATATGGTAATGATAATGTTATTTTTGACGCATGCAAATTGTTATCTTAGACTTTTGATTTTGAGACTAAGAAAATTATTATGAAAAGAATTGAAAAGATTCTGGATTATTCTTATTCAGTGTATGCGTGTGTGTCATTTGAGCAATCATTGAACAACGATTGAAAAACTAAATAAAACGACACTTCAAAGATTCCCTAATACTATTAGAAGTTTTATAATATAATGTATGTACAGTAAAGTAATTGCCGCCGAGTATTCTTGCCACCGCTATAGTAATTTTATTATATCAAGCATTTAGGTTTGCATCAATGACGACAACGATGGATTCAATAGTTAAAGTGATTGAAATCGATATTCTACGGAGCTTTTTTTTCAAAAAAGCAAGTGAGACAGAAGAAACAAAATGTTTGTAATCGAATCTCAATCACTTAATAACACAGTCAATTACATTGGCATTATACATCAAATTATAGACGCGCAACATTGATGATACGCGATATGCGATATTTATTGGGCTCACTGATCTGTTTTTTTATCGAAAAAGAAAGAAAACTAATATAAAAATACACATAAAATTGAAGTTTTTTTGAAGAATAATCAATTGGTTGGTTGATGTTTATCCAAACTATTTATATTGATTTTATTTTATTTTTTTTTGAACTTAAAAATAAAAAATTTGAGATAACAATAAAATATAAATGCAAACACAGTGAATGAGAGTTTTCAAAGATTTAATATTTTGATTATGACAATCATAGTCATATTTAATAAAATGTTTAAATGATTCTGTTTTTAGGTATCCATCGAATAATTTGTTATTTTAATTTCAATCAGATGAATGACCAACTTTTATAAAAATTTAGTTTTATTAATAACCAGAGACAAAATAAATACGACTTTTTTTTACAAAAAAAGATTTTCAAGTATTTATCAACTGTCATATTACAAAAAAAATTATTAATAAACTGTCAAAAATTAACAAATTTTATTTTTTATAATCTAATTTAAACTTAAAAAATATTGAGTTTGAAAATTCAAACTAAAAACTGTTCACTATGAATTATTCATTCAAAAGTCTTCCGTATTAAAATATTCAGAAATTTTTATCTTACATTTGTTTTATTTATTTTCAAATTACTAATTAAAAAAATTCGTTTTATCTAGTATTTTTTTCTTGGAGAAAGCTAGAAATAAAGCTATTGAAAAATCAAACAAATATTACCTAAAAAATAAAATATATTTACTTTTGAATTTGAAAAAAACTTTTCATATTGAAATTCATGTTATTGTCGAAAATATTAGCAAAGAATTTGTGTGTGTGTGTGTCGAAATATATTCAAAGGTTAGAATGATGAGAAGGAAGAGGAGGCATCATGAAATGAGAAGTTGCTGCTACTGTCGTTATTGCTTCGTTTGAGCTTGTCAAATCAGAAGCTGAGTTTGGTGTGACAAATGGCAAAACACTGTTAATGGTGTTACATCCGTTGCCTAGATTAGTACTGTTGTTACGAATATTGTTGTTATTGTTGTTTTTGTTTCCACCAGTATTTGAAACGAAAGAACTCGCTAGTTGAGTAGCGTACAAAAACGCTGCCGAAGAAAAAGAAGCTGCCGATGACAATGATCCAAGAGAAGGGTTTGTGCCAGAACTAGTTTGAAGTCCCACTGCACTAGTCGGACTATTGGCATCCATTCCTGGATTTTGCTTTTTCCATTTGGTTCTTCGATTCTTGTTGTTAAAAAAAATTTCAAATTTATTCATAAATTAAAATAGAATTGATTTTAAACGTATTGTCGCTTACTTGGAACCAAATTTTAACCTGATTAAAAGAAAGAGAAAAAAATTTAATATCAAGTGAAAAATTAGTTATCAGTATAAAATAATTTTTATAATTAAAATGAATTTTTAGGATAAACTAGTTTTATTGAAAAATTTTACTATATTGCATAATAAAAAAATAATTAAGTTTATACTTCTATAAAGTTAGATTTAAAAGAGCCGGCTTGCACGCTTTAGCTGGTCTCGAGTTCAGAAGAATCTCAAAGTCTTTGTTTAGAATTTTTCTGAGATCAGAATCCGAACTCGCAACACATTGGTAGAACTAAAATTTTAAGATAATTGGGTTTTATCAAAAATATCGTAAGTTTAAATATTTAAGGTATTCAACTAACTATTAAGTTGTTTAATAATTTAATATTTAAAAATAACTTTTAATTTGAAAACTATCTTAAAAACAAGGTTTTTGAGTTACTGTATGCTAATTCTGTATTTTGAGAAATTTTATTGTTTCTAAAGACAGAACAAAGTTTAAAAAATATTTAACTAAGCAATCAGAGGATTAATTCTTAATAAATTTTAAAACGAAAGTTTCAACTAAAAAAACGGTGTGCAACCACTTTACAGAAAACAAGTTGATAGAATAACCGTTCACAGAATTGTTGTGTACCAGGTCAAAACATAACAATTGTCGAACAATTATTCTCAACTAAGTCAAGATGCCACTTCACACAATACATGCCAAAAAAACCAGATGATCTTAGAATCAAATTCTGATCTCAAATCTAAATGAATTCCCTAATTTGGAAAAAAAATGGAACAAGGCAACTATCAACACCTTTGAGTGAATTCGTGGTTCTAAAACTGATTGAGCCGGTAATGGAAGAAATATTACTTTATTTAATTTTTTCACCAGCAAATCGTCGGCATTAAAATTATTGAAAAAAAACTACCTTGGTTAGAACAATTTGGACTAATAAGAAAGAATTGCCAAAAATGGCTAAACAAAAAAAAAGAAGATTTGCCTCAGTTTTCATTCAAAATTTTTAAAACTGAAAATTGTATTCTGACAATTTACAATTTATAAATCCAAAAAAAAGTATTTTTATTCAGTACCAAGCAAAATTCAGTGAGAATTGAAAATATCAAGAAAAAACTCTCAGAAATTAACAAATTTTATAATAAAACTAAAAGTCGAGTGGATTTGACAGACCAGATGACAAAAAATATAGTGTAAAAGCAGGATCTCGAAGATGATTTCTTCAAGTTTTTTTAAAATACAAGATTTGGCAGAAATAAACTCCTGGATTTTATATAAAAAAACGACTGATGAAAAAATTTCAATAAAAGATTTTTTTTTTAACTGGCCAAAGAACTTTCTTCAAATTATAAAGATTCGTTTGAACCAATAAATTTAAATGATCGCCCAAACACACCAGATAGTAAAACGAAAAAAAACTTATAATAGGTTAATGTAACGAAAAAAACTTCAAATAAATGTTTTGGTTATGAAAAACCAATCTATGGCAAATGTACATACAATGTGCATAAAAAAATCCATTTGCAAAAATTGTTGCGATAATTGATGAAAAACCAACAAAATTAAAAGTTTTCTTTAAATAAATTTTATATAAATGTTTTATATACTTGATGTTCTTTTAAACTTTTTTTGAATTTTTGTATTTTTTAAGTAAATATCAAATACCAGTCAAAACGACCGGTTTGGTAGAACTAGGTAACAAATCTTGGTATTTCTAGTGTTAATTTGACCGGTAAACTAATGTAAAATTTTCTTTCTAGTCCAAGGTTTTCAACAATTTTCTTGTTAGTTAAGTTACCTGTATCTGTGTTTTCAAAGTTCATTATTTGTTCAAAGCTGAATGCGTTATTTAATTGTTCAATCAAATCATGCAAAACCAAATTGCTCAAGTTTTTTTATTTTTATCATGAGTCATGATATTTTTCTCAAAATAAGACATTCGCAAAGTTTCGAAAAATGGCTTAAATTTGCCTTTTTTTTTATTGTCAGTTAAAGTTGAAAAAAAAATTCATAATTAAAGCAAAAAGTATTGAAAAATTTTTCTCTCAAACGGTATTTATTCAGATTCAGAATAAAAAAAGTTCTAAATAAATTTATACATCGACTATTGTTATTAAAAGTGACGAACAAAATTGCGGCAAAGACTACTATAAATTTAATCGGATTTTTTCAATTTTTATCTACTAACTTGAAACATTACAATAATAAGAAACGAAGATTACTTTACAAATTTTCATTTAACTCAAATTTATAATACTTGAAAAATTTTAATTTTTCAATTTAACACATTGTACTTGTATAACTTGTGGCGATTGAAACTTGAGCGGGAGACACTTACTAGTACTAGTACGTTTCGGGTTTAGGTTAGCATGATTTTATGGCACGATTTTGCCGCGAAACGTACCCGCACACAATATGTTAAGAAACACTAAATTACACTTGTATTGTATTTCATTTTATCCCATGTAGAATTTCAAAAATATAATAATCAGATATATAATAATATAATAATATTTAGAATCAAAAATTTATTTAATGTTCAATTTATCAAATTCGTTCTTGGAAATTAAAAAACTAAAATCATTTATTAAAATTAATGCATGCTCGGCTGATTTTTTTTATCAGATCCGAATAATTATAATGCAGTATTTAATTTCAAGCGCTAATTAGTCTTGATTGCCACGTGACTCTATTGAGAATCGGATATATTAATATATTAAACAGGCTTGCTTACTTGGGTTTCGGTCAAACGAAGCGATAAAGCCAAATTGAGACGTTCGCAAACCGACAAATATCTTGTACTTTTGAATTTATTTTCAAGTGCCACCAGTTGTTCATAAGTGAATGCTGTTCGTGCTCTGCGAGGTTTTCCACCATTTTTGCTATTTTCAACTAGAGAGCTGATTGAACGCTTTTTTTTCGAATGAGCATTATTTGCGGAACTATTATTTCTTTGATTGTTGTTTGAAAAACGATAACTTTCATTGTCGCTATTTAAAACAATTGACGAATCATTTGTTGTTGCATTTGTTTGATTTGTATTGACACTTTCACTCATCGAAGAATTTGATGAACGACTTTCGTTATCAAATTTATTGCATATATTTTCTACATTTTGACTATTTAGCACTAGAGCGAACAGAGAAATTGTTATCATTCACAAATTTTATTTAAAAATACCTTGATTTTGATCTATTAACAATGGTTTATAAAAAGAAAAAGCCAGTTCGGAAAAATGGCAATTTTGTTTGATTGCTTCATGCACGATCCATGGTTGCCACCGAACTAAATAATCTGATGTTAAAGATTGATTTAAATGACCGTTAAATTTTTTTGGATTAAGAATATCTTCCACTGTAAAGGAAGTTTCATTTTTTCTCTTAATCTTAGGTTCAGGTAAATTTTCTCTCAATGAATTACTGTTTTTATTGTCTGAATTAAATGAACTAGCAATTTTTAAAAAATTTTTATTTTTTGAGTTTTGTTGTTGTTGATCAGAGAAATCAACATCCACACTGCATAAATCGATGTCAGTTTCATCTTCTTCATTTTCATCTTCATCCTCTTCGTCTTTATCATGATTATAATCGTTATAGATTAAATTTTCCATCAATTTACTGGTCAAAGTTTTTTTTGTTACAGTAGAAAATAATTTATTTTTTGATGAATTCATTTTGACCATGGCACAAACAAGCGACGAATAGTTTAATCAATTAATCAAAAAAAAATAATTTTAATAGTTTTCTTGCTACAATAACAATAATAACGTTATAATGACAAAATAGATGAACGAATGATAAATTATAAATTGTCTGAAAAAAAAACTTCTGTTGTTTTTCTTTAACTTGTTCAACCTGATTTAATTAAATAAATACAAGAACCATAAAAAGCTGATCAGGATTTTTTTTCTTTCACAATTTCAAATCACATGATGCAAAAAATTATTTGAAGTTATTTTCTTTTCTTTCGTTTCGTTTATTTTTGGCGCGAGTTTTCTGTTTTCAACTTGATGCTCTATATGAGAGAATCAAACTAACGAAACAACTATCAAATGCTGCTAAAGCAGCGATTCGTGAAAAGAGAAAGTGGGTTTCTTCCTTTCTTTCGTTGTCTTGTTGTTGTTTTGTTTTATGATGATAGATATTTTCGTTCGTTCTTTCGGCAAAAAACAACAAAGAATAGAGTGTGGAGAGGAGGATTCAACGGAATACAGCAATGGAGTTTAAAAAAAAATGTTGCGCCCATCCATTATTATTATTATCATCATTAACACAAGCAGACAGAAAATTTGTTACAACAACCAGCAGAAAAAAATATACCCAACATTGCAAGAGAAATAATAAAATAATTGAATGAACAGAGAAAAACTATCTCTCAATGTATAGGCCGTCGTAAGATAGCTTAGTGCTTTTCTTTCTTTTTTCCAATAGAAAAATAAAACTAATGTGTATTTTGTTTCTACTTAAACAAATCACTGTTTTAAAAAAATTTAAACAATTTTTTTTTTCAAAATAAATGAACGTGTAAATTTCTCATGAGCAAATTGACTTTTAGATATAAAAGGTATTTGACTTCACTGAGTTGAAAATTACATAATTCAATTCTGTTTATATATTCCAAATTTGTTCTAGATAGAAGAAAAAAAGTTTCAAAACAAACAAAAAGATTTTCAAGTTGTATTGGTCAAAACAAATATATGTTTATTCACCAGAAATTTTGGATCTATATTATTATTTAAAATAAATTTTTTTTTCATGGTTTTTTTAAAGCACAAAAAAAATAATAACTCATTCAATTGGAAAATCGGTTTATATTTTTTTTTGAGAAAAACATTAAGTTTATTCAATTCGGGATTTTTTAAATTTTAGTTACACGAATAAACATTTCAAATTATTTTAAATCTCAAATAATTTTTTGGAAAACTATTTAAAATTTCATTTGAATATAGAAAAACAAAACATTATTTGATGCATTTAAATAGCTTATTAATACAAATATCATTAAAAAAACATGTTAGAATTTTTTTTTCACTATCCTCTCAAAGTTTATGTGATTATAATATGTAATGAATGTAGTAAATATGTATTTAAATAATGTAATAAGATGAATAAGTGAAATGCAAACTATAAAACTGCTATAGAAAAATATGAATGCGACTATAGAACAATAAACTGAATGAATAAAAAAGAAAATCACTTGACGAGGGCTTCAATGGAGTTTACTGTTTAGTTTTTGTTTATTATTAGAGCGAAATTACGAGATTAATTTAGCAGAAAAAAATTTAATTAACAAAAATTAAGGTCAATTATTTATTTGACTCAAACTGTTTTTATTTTTAGTTTTTGACAAGAATGTAATTTGAAAATAGAATTCTATTCTCGTTTGTTAAAAGTTTGCTGAAACGCACCAACATTCATTCTTTTCTTTTTCTTGGTAGCATAATATGAATTAACAGTTAAAATTATAGTTGAAAAAAAAAGTCTTCTTTATTTTATTTTTTCTGACTTTATTTTTTGTGTAAATTTTTTTGTTAAACACCTAATAAAAGTTCATTGATTTTTTAGTTTATTCTTTTTTTGACAAGTTTTCAAAACAGATTTATCAAAAATCGAAAACTTGAAATGAAGCAAAGCAGTGATTAGATCTTAAGTTTTAATGATAAATAAAAAAACAGAATTTTTTAATTTTTCAAGATTCAAAAATTGCCCTTTTTGAAAATTTTCAAATATAGTTATAAGTAGTATATTATTATTTTAAATAAAATTTTTTAAATTAAATTATTAAAGTTTTTTTTTCAAAAATTCAATTAACACTGTCGATTGATTTTATTTATTCAAACCAAAACTAGCTATGATTTTTTTTTTAATCAAACAATAGCACTCATTGAGTTTGAATTCCGTTTTTAACTAAAAAAAATAATGTACGCGATGTATTCTATGTTTATTTGAAACAAAAATATTCTCAGAACACAATGAAAAAGAAATTTTTATTTTAAACTTATGTCGTGGTTGTCGTTGATGCATGATTAAAGTTTTGTCATCTAAAATCTTTTTTAGTGAGTTTCTCTTTTTCTCTTGAGTTTCATTCTTTTTGTTTGAAAAGAAAAAACAAAAACTTGCCGCCATCTTCAAATCAAGTTTTTTTGTTGAAGCGCAAACTAACATTCCTCTATTTGCGCAAAAAACTAAAAACTTTAATGAATAAGATTAAAAACATTAAAATAAAAAAAGAATCATTTAAAGGAGAAATAGGCAAATGGCAAACAACATTTTCTTGCGTTTTGTTTATTATTTTAAATGAATAAGATGTCATTGTGTTGTTAACTTGACAATGTTTCCGACATCATTTTTTTTTCTTCTATTTTAATGTATACATATATGATAATATTAATTTTTGAAACAATCATTTCCATTGATTCATTGACTAGAAGCAAGATGTTGAAGGAGAGCGATTAAATGAATTGTCTCATTTCTCGATATGGTTGCTAAACATATCATATAATTATTACCCAAAAAAAATTTTGAACTACAACATTTACAACTAAAACTCAAAAAAAAATTTTAAATGTTGAATTTATAATGCTGTGATTAATTCATTCATAATTGACAAATGGATTTTCTTTGTTTTAAATTAGAATCTTGGCGAACGGGTGTAGAAGCAGATACCTACGAGCCTAAAAATTTGAATTCTTAATTTATCTACCTAGTTCAAAGTCAGTTTAATGTTAACATGAAACTTCCTTCAGATGACTCCAAAACGAAAAATTTGTTGTGACACCCTGAAAATCTTCAAATTACTCTTATTAAAAACCCAGTAATTGAATTTATTTTTGATGATTTTTTTATTGATAAAATTTCGTCGAAACCGTAATCATTTCAATTCAAAAACAAAAAAGGCCGTTTTTAAACAATTGAAAGTTTTTTTTTAAATCTTGAAAATAATTTGAAAAAGTATATTATTCAATTAAAAAAATTTCAAAATTATTGTTTAAGAATATCACAAGAAATTATAACTTGTTATTGAAATTGAAACCAATAGATGGATAAATTCCCATTGAAAACAATTCTTGGGATAAAAGTTTAAATGCGTAAGGAATACGAACTTTGGTGATATTCTCTGAAGTATTACAATTCATACAAAATTTTGCTGCCACAATGAAATGGCAGTTATCACAAATTTCCGCTTCATAAACATCACTAGAAAACATAAACCGCTCAAGTAATGAGAATGAAGTGCCATGACCTATGAGACAATCTCGTTCCATTTCACCGACTCTCAGTCCTCCATCTCGAGAACGGCCTTCGGTGGGTTGTCTAGTCAAAGATGTAGTGGGACCTATTGATCGTGAATGAACTTTATCGCTCACCATGTGTTTTAAACGTTGATAGTAAATTGGTCCAATATAAACTTCATTGGGTAATATCTCTCCAGTGATTCCGGAAATGAGTAGTTCTTTTCCAGAGAATAATCGAAAATGAGAATTCATGATTTTGAAGCATTCAGGCATAGGAGTTCCTCCAAACACAGTAGCATCGTGAATAGTACCTTTTAATGAAGCGGCTTTGGCAGCGGTCATTTCTTTCAACTTGCCAACTGTCATTCGAGAAGGAAAACCATGGGGGTTCATTATAGTATCAGGGCTGATTCCATAATTGGTGAAAGGCAGAATAGTTTTACTGAAAATGGCACCAATAACACCTTTCTGTCCATGACGTGAGCTGAACTTGTCACCAACAATCGGAAGTCTCATTTGCCGGTTTGAAACTTTAATGATAACATCGTCATCATTATTCGACACTGTGACTTTATCGATGACGCTTTGACTGCCACTGGTGCGATACACTAACCCGTTATCGAAATACCGAGTCTGAGCATCTCCAAACAGCGATTGATTGCTAAGTACATCAGGAGATTGTTTATTAACTAAAATTTGATTTTCTGTGACGAAACTTTCAGGTGAAGCTATACCATCTGATTCTAATGCCGCATAGCGATATTTAAATTTACTAGATTCTTCGATTTTTGAGTATGAAACATTATCACGGCAATTTCTATTAGGGTACGTCTTCAAATCGATTTTAGCATTTTTGTAAACAAAACAACGACCATAACCAAAATCAATACTTGATTTATTCAAAATTGTGGAATCTTCAAGATCATAAGCACTGTATGACATTACGGCCACAATGGGATTTTGACCAGCAGGTATCCAATTGAACATTTTCATTGGTTTAGTTTGAACTAAAGGATATTGAGGATATTGAATTGTATAAAGAAGTGAATCATTTCGGAAGTTTTGATTGAGAGCAATGATACCCATTGCTTGTTTACCCATAGCGCATTGATAAGTGTTACGAGGTGATTGATTGCAATGTGGATATGGTACAATAGAAGCACAAATACCTAATATTGTGAAAACTTCAACTTCCATGTGAGTCGTGTTACCAGGAATTATTGATTTTTCATCCAAAGCCACAAAAGAATCATTCAATTCATTCATGTCTAAGTATTCGATTATTCCCATGTCGATAAGATCATCAAAATTCAAAATCTTCCTTTCAATAAAACATACATGCTCTGAAGTTAATCTAACGATTCCATTTTCCTCAACTATGACATAAGGTCGACATAAACGGCCAGCATCCGATGAAATGTATACAGATTGATGACAAGCATTAGTGTAAATAGAAGTAAATTTTGGAATTTTTCCGTTTCTTCTTTTTTCTCGAATGAAGGAAGTAAATTGTTTTGGATCAGAAATATATCCAACTATGACTCCATTGATGAAAAGGTAGAATAAACTTAAATCTTTATTATCGAAATCAAGTATACCGTATGGTAAAACAAAATTCGAATCAGAACAAATTTGATAAATTTCACTGTCATCATCTTCAGTCGATATTTGACACATTAAAGCAATATTTTTTACTAAACCACAGCTTTCTCCTTCTGGAGTATCACTAGGACAAACAATTCCCCAATAAGATGATTGAAGAGAACGAGGTCCAGTCGTTTTTCGAGTTTTTTCAAACTGAGAATTTATCCTAGTTAACATTCCTAAACTAGCTAAATGGCTTAACCTAGATAAAACTTGACTAACACCAATTCGATTTATTCTAAACCGTCTTATCGACCAGTTTCCAGTAGCAATAGCATTATTCAAAGCATGAGTAATCAAATTACTTGTCATGTGTTTCGTTACATCAAATTGGCAGACTTTTACTTTTGGAATGTATTTATTAGCAGTTGACTAAATTCAAAATAAGAAAATCAAAAAATTTAATCAAATTTTTTTCAATAATTTACCATAATAGAAGAATTGTATCTTTTCAAAGCATCTTCAAAAACAAATCCAATTAGCGTGCCGGCTAACTCCAAGCGTTTGTTGCCGTAGAAATCACGATTATCAACGTGAATTTCTGGATTAACATGAGCCAATAAAAGTCTTCGCACCATAAAAGCTAAATAAAATACTTTTGAGTAGAAAGAATCATTAATGACAGGTATATGAGTCAGAATTGAGTTGTAAATAACTTCATATGCTATAGATACTGAAGGACGAGATGATTCTTTGCTAATTTTTTTTCCAATATATTCTAGTGCAAGAATTTCAGAAAATATTCCAAGTTCTACAGAATTTTCAATTGATGGCAAAAGTAACTTGAACATTTCCATACTTTTGTTACAATCACGTAATATTAAACTTGTGATTTCCTTGTCGCTCAAACCAGATAGAGCTTTAAACAATATATAAACTGATATTCCATCTTTAGGAAAAAGATTATGCTTTACAACAATCTAGAATTAAAAAATGTATTTTAAAAAATTGAAAAAAAATTTCATACCTGTCCTTTTTTGTTCATCTGCAACATTAAACGAGATTTTTTTTCAGTTGAAATACATGTTACTTCACAAACGATACTTTCGTCATTTTTAAAAGTAAATATTCGATTCTTAGATGCTTGTTCTTGCATTAAAATCACTTTTTCACTGCCATTAATTATAAAATAACCTCCCGGGTCAAGAGGACATTCTTGCATTTGAAAATATTCTTCTTCGTTTTTCTTATTTAAAACACAATTTTGACTACGAAGCATTATTGGCATTCGTCCGATCAAGAGATTTTTGTGAGTCAAAACCTCTTGTCCACGAACGTATTCGATGTCTACATAAATTGGAGCTGAATAGGTTAAATCTCTTAGACGACATTCTTGAGGCGTTAAAGAATATTTATTTTGACCGTCGCGAATTTCAGGTACACCAACTTGAATGTTTAAGTATTTAACATACCAATTTGGATCTACTTCGGCAGTTATACGATCATTAGCAGCAACGATTTCTTTAATTCCTTTTGAAATAAAACTATTATATGAACTTAAATGATGCTGAGCAATGTCATGAGTTTTGAAATAGTTGTCGACTATTTTCCAAACCATATTTCTGAAAAATATAATTTTTTTTATTCTAAATGACTGTTTAAAAATACAAATGTTTCAATCACGTTTTCCAAATTTTAAAAATTGCGACATCTATGATTAGAAAAACGCTTTTCAGATTGATCAGAAAAAAATACCACATCAAATTTATATAACTTACATGTTAAATTTGCTTCTCCAGTTTTTTTATTGATGATTTCTATGATAAATGAACTTCTCTGATGAGATTTAGTATCGTTGAACATAGATTTAAAGAACAAGCCAGTTAAATCTGTGGTCGTCAACCCCAGGTCCGCGGACATTTACCGGGCCGTGGATTTCGATTTAGGCCATAGCGGAATAATGGGTATATAATTGATCCGTTCAACGCAACAAAAAGGTTGAAAACCACTGGGTTAAATACTTATTTTAAAGTTTCAACAAGAGGATTTTCAGATTGGCAAGATAGTCGAAAAAAAAGTTTTTGAAGATGCAAATTATGTTTTTTTAAGAACATTGTCTTGACTCGAATCAGAGTGAAGAAAAATTGGCAAATCACTAAGACATGATTTCAAGACATGGAAATTATTTTTAAATTTTATTGAATTTCATATATGAGTTGAAATTGAGAAATTTTCAATCAACAATCGCTTCAAAATCTTCTACCAACAATTTCATTTTACTCAAACAAAAATTTTCAAAAAAAAAAATTCACTTTTAATTAAAATGAATTGATTTTACAGTTTTCAGATGTATTACATAAGTTAAAACTAAAATTGTTTAAAGTTATTAAATTCAAATTATACACTTGTGGGAAATTGATTAATCATGAATAACCAATAAACATCAGTTTTTTTTGTTTTCAACTAAAAACTTCAAAACTCAAATGAGTTGCACTTGAATTGCAAAAATTCTGAAACACTTGATTATTCTTTAAATTTTGGACTATTATTAAAGAATAAATTTGTACTGTATCATTTATTCAATAAATTTAATTAGAATCATCAGTGTCATTATGTTCAAATAATAATAGTTCTAATTGAACTTGTTTCTTTGTTTTAAAATCTGAATGATCAAAAAGGTTTTCAGAATCATTTTCATCATTGTCATCCTCTTCGATATTTTTAGCTTCAGTCAAATTATTTTGCTTGATTTGCTCAGTGAAAATTTTCAATTGAGGTAAAACTTGTAAAAATAGATTTAAAAATTACAAAAACTGAAAAACTGTGGAACTTACTTTTGGATGAAATTTTTTCAGTTTTTAACTTGACCCCAAACTCTTGATTTTTATCGGTGATTCTGAACAAATTTTCTACTTTGTTTTTTTCAAGATAATATTTATTTTCACAAAGAAGTAATTCTTTATTGATGTTAGGTGTTGATACCATTATTAAAGTTATTAAAATTATATATAGTCTTAAAAAATAAAAAATAAAAAAACATCCATGTGACTAATTCTCTCATAAAATACGTATTCTGCGTAGTACAGCCAGACCTCTCAAAATTGACCAAAAAAAATCTGCCATCTATTGGTTATACAAAAGTATGAAGTGTTTTTTTAGCAGTGGTTTTCAGACTTTTTGTTGCGTTGGACCAATCAAGTTCATCTCCCATTATTCCGCTATGTGTTCAATCGATATCCAAGTCTCAATGAGAGTCCGCGGACTTGGCAGACCACTGTCCTGTAGGGTAAGTGACTTAACACATTGACGGACACTAAAAATGTTACATGTTGACGTCAATAGGCTTTGATGATTATAGCTGCAAATGACCGTCAACGTGTTAAAGTAATTTAAAAATTTTAATTTTATCTATTTCATCACTTATAAATCTTATGCCATTAATTAAAAAAAACTTCATTATTGCATGTATTATTTAAAACTAGTAATGCCATTTCGTGGTTTTTCGTTTTTTATCATATGTTTTTAGACCCGTTTTAATCAAATTTTTTAGTTGTCTTGTGGGATGACTTGTCTATAGTTATCGTATTAATTCACAAGTGGGATAAAATGGTGTAAAACGAATTGTTTTTTCTTATTTATTGCTCAGGTTTTAGATAAAATGTTTTTAAGTACCAAAAAAAAAATTTTTTTTCTTGTGATTACAAAAGTAAATACTGAAAATTTCTTTATAAGAAAAAAGAAAGTTCAAAGCTTGAATTATAAAATTGAAGCAAAAAATAATATAGCTTTCTTGAATCGTTAAAGAAAATGCATTTTTCAAAAAATACTGTCTTGAAAATGAAAAATTTGGAAAATGCGATTCTATAAGTTGTCGACATATTTATAGATATTTTTTTTTAGAAACTATAGTTGGCCGAAATATACAAATAAATAGTTTCTCAAATCATTTACGTTGGCATTCAAATAAAAAATTTATTTGAATATATAAAGTTTTAAAAAACTATAAAACTTACTACGTAAAATACTTTAAACTTGAAAGCTTCATTTAATTGACTTTTTTTTGACATCACCTATTGGTTAGTCTATTAGTATATGATCAGATAAGAATGCTTGAAAAATAAAAAATCAAAGATAATTTTCAAAATAGAATTATGACAATTGCATTAATGAAAGTAATAAATATTAGTGCAATTTTTTTTTTTTTCGAAAATGATTTTCATTCCCCTGATGAACGAATATTCAACGAGGTTAGTGATTTTATTAGAATTATTAATTTGAAAGGAAATCATTGCAAATCAAATTAAAATGACGGAAATTGATAATAATTTTTGCAAAAGTTGTTTCCAATTCATCGAAACATTAAAAATTTTTTGTTTTATGAAAAAAATATAACTCATTTAATTGACTAATGTTCTTTTTAAATAATTATGAAACTTATAATTTTTATAATTTTTTTAATTTATTAAATTTTTCAGAATCTTCTGAAAAAAATTCGTATAGCGAAAACTTAGTTTCTCAAAGAGTCAAAAAAGATGAAAATTTATTAGAAGAATCGGACATTTCTGGTAAGTTTTTTCCATAGCTCAAATATCATCTGAAAATTTATGGTTATTTCAAATCGAAGATTTTTCAGAAAAAATTGTTCAATTGTTAAGTTTCAAAAATAATATTTTTGAAGAATATGTGAATAATGATGGTTGGTATCATAACTTGGCGGAAATTCGTATTGGATCTAAAGGTAATAAAAAATTTTTTTAAAAACTTTTTTTTAAAAATTTTTTAAGGTTCTCCTTTGAAAAAAATTTTGCCTTCTCAGCCCAAAGTCTACAGTGATTTTAAAGATTTACCAAGCGTTTTTGAATTAAATGAATATATTTTACAAAATGAAAGTGTGAATTTTTCTGAAAGTGGAAAAAACTTAGTTTCTGTTTATTTTGGAATGTTTATCATTAATGAGATTTTAGATGCAAATCGACCTCGATGTCCTCCAATTTATAAAAAATTTTATACACTGATAAAACTTTCAAAAATGAATTTGGTGCCTCCAATTATAAACTAATGAATAAAGCTCAGCATTATAATGTTTACGAAAACTCTATAAACAATCCAAAATCTAAACTCAATTTTCGAACTGCATGGATAGACGGGGAAATCATTTATGGAGACTCTAAATTCTGTTCCGATATGCTAAGAACTTTTGAAAACGGAAAATTGATTTATTTTTTCAACGATAGTTCTGCTTCTCATTTATTTAACCGTCAATGTTTGAATTGTAAGTTTTCTAAAAAAACTCAATTTTAACTTTTAATACTCAAACAGACTATGGAGGAAATATTCTTAACGAAAATCCTTTTATATTAACTATTCACTCAGTATGGATTAGATGGCATAATTTTTTGGCTGACATGGTCAAAATAATTTATCCAAACTTTTCTGATCAAATAATTTATAACGTCGCAAAAAAATATACTGTTGCTACAATGCAACATGTTGTTTTTAATGAATGGATCCCGGCTTTTTTAGGACAATCTTTAATTAAATATCGTGGTTACAATTCTAAAATCACTCCTCAAATCACAGATTTATTTGAAATTTCATCGAGTATTTACATTTACTCGTTAGTACCTTCATATGTTTTCAAAGTATCTACGGATTGTTCCCAGAAGCCACAATATTCTATTTTAAGAACTTGTAGCTCTTTTTCTAATCCTTCCGCTTATTTATTGAAAAATGAATTTGAAAAAATTTTGACTGGTATGCTCTTACAAAGTGCTGAAAAAGACGATCATTTGATTGTTGAAGATTTGCGGTTTAATTTGAAAAATCCAAATATTTTAGCAGATTTAATTCAAAGTTCTCGAGAATTTAATGTTCCAGATTATTTAACTATAAGAAGACTTTTGAATCTTGATACAAATGTCTCTTATTATAGTTTTCAAGATTTGTGGAATAGACAATGGAATTTTTCAAAAACAAATAATGAAGTTAGTTAAGAGTTAAAGATTTAGATTTGAAACAATAGAATAAATTAATATTTATTTCAGAAAAATTTAATTTTCAAATTAAGCAAGTTGTATAAAAATATTGATGATATTGATTTTATTATTGGCGTTTTACTTGAAAACAATGGAATGATTGCGGGTTCGGTTATTCGTTTTTTGTTCAGCGAGCAGTTCCAAAGAATTCGAGACAGCGATAGATTTTATTTTGAAAACTTGAATAATAGGTAAGTATAAAAAAAAACTAAATAAAAGCATTTAACATGTTTGAACTTCTTTTAGACTTTTTAATCAAGATCAGATAAAACTGATTAAAGAAATAAAGTTTTCTGATTTAATTAAACTTGTTACTGAAATCAATGATGATTTGATTCCGTCAGATGCTTTTCATCTTCCAAACAGTAAGTTTAATTCTGTAAATATATAATATAGTGCAAAAAACTAAACCAATTAAACATTGGTTTTTTGAGAATTTTCTCGCATCAAAACTTAAAAGCTTTTTTTCATTAATTTTTATACAAGATGGGCCAAACTCATTATCAGCAAATTGTTTGAAAAATTTGAAGAATTTAATTGAAGTTTTTTCATGCAACATCATACAAAATGGTTTAATCTCTTTCAAATGTTTTTCTTTAGTTGAAAAAAGCTTCAGTTCCTTTGGAAAATGTATCGATTCTGAGTTGTTTGATTATTTTAATGGCAGTGAATTATCTTTTCTATTGAGCATTTTATTCTTGTTGCTATTTTTTGTGTTCTTGGTGGTTTTATTGAAATTTTTGGTCAATGCAAGATATAAACAAAATGAAACATTAAGAATGAAAGTTTCAAAGTTGCGCCGAATGACAATCAGCGACAATGCTACTTTGGTTCAAGAATGGGTTGATTTCAATGAGGGATATCGAAATGTGCAAATTATTCTTAATACAAAATCAAATTCTATTAAAATTAAGTTAGAGAATGACAATCGTATTGTTCGTTGTGTCTATTTAAAAAAAGAAGTAATTGGAAAAGTTTTAATCGAAAGCAGTTCAAATTTAGCTCAGAATCATGTATTGATTCGAATCCCGAAAGAATATGATATTGTTCTCAAATTTGATTCATATTATGATCGCGAGAAGTTTCTTACAAAGCTAGAAGCTTTTTTATCAAAATCTAATATTTTTATGGAACGAACATCTCGAGAAATTAAAATTTTATTTAAATTTGCTTATACTAAATCCAAACGACACAAACATCTAGAGCAATTTTTTCGTGTGGTTTTCTCTCATGTGAGTAAACTTTTTTGTGGAGATTTTAATTTTCAAGTTTATGAAGTTTTTTTAGGCATTTAATAAAAAGACAAGTGAATCGGGTGATATTGATTTGAAAACAGCCAAGGAAATAATTGAAACAGAATTGACTCAATTTGAATTTGCTGAAATTTTGTCTGTTAGACCAGATTCAACGTTTGTTCAACAAATGTTTACGTTGATTGACAAAGATAACAATGGATATATTTCTTTTCGAGAATTTCTTGATGTTTTAGTAGTTTTCGCTAAAGGTTCTGCAGAAGAAAAAATCAAAATTATGTTTGACATGTATGATGTTGATCAAAACGGGCGTTTATCTATAACAGATTTCAAAACTATGATAAAATCCTTGTTAGAAATAGCCAATCAAAGTATCTCAGCAATCGGTATGTTTGGATATTGTTTCCGGTTTTATTAAAAATTAATTTTTCAGAAATGGATCAAACAATTCAATCTATGTTGGCAGAAATTGGTGGTTCATCAAAAAAAGACATTACATTTGAAGATTTTAATCGTTTATTTAATAATTATAAAGATGAACTTGGATACACGGAATTCAATTTTGATCGTAAAAAAATTCATTTTTTATTTTATTATTTTTTTAATTTTTATTATCATCAAGTTTCCAAGTTTGACAAACTTCAAAGCATAAAAACTAAACGACAAAGTTTACTTTGTCGAGCCAATGATACTGTCATAAGAGCTTACAGTTATTTTGGAGATTCTGCCACATCAGATTTTCCAAGTCTAGTTAAGCCCACTATGCTGAGAATTGAAATTCAAGAACTTTCAAGAGAGTCAAACTACAAAACCTATTGGATTCGTTTTGCTGATGCTAAAAAACGCGAAATTTTTTTTGTTGTTTTCTACACATTGATTGTTGTGTTCATTTTTTTAGATAAATTTTATTGTAAACATTTTTATAAAAAAGTGCAAATTTTAATTATTTTCATATATAGATTATTCATTTTTGAATGAATCTTCGGGCCTGAGACAAATGGTTGGTCTAGGAATCGCTATAACTCGTGGTTCAGCTTCTGCTTTAATGTTTACTTACTCAACCATTTTGTTGACAATGTGCCGAAATCTTATAACTGTTGTACGTGAAACATTTTTGCATAAATACATTCCATTTGATGGAACAGTAACATTTCACAAATACATTGCCTTTTTAGCATTTATAATGGCAAGTAAGTTTTTTTAAAGGAAATTTTCAAACTTTTTTTTCATAAATTTATTTATAATAGTTGTGCATGCTGCTGGGCATTTGTCTAACTTTTACCACATTTCGACTCAAAAACCACAAGATTTAAATTGTATTTTTCCAGAAACGTTTCATTAGTGAGTTTTTTTTAATTTTCAAAAAATTTTGACAAACTTGATTATTTTTCAGTAACGATTCAATGCCCAAGTTTTATGATTGGTGTTTCAAATCTTTAACTGGAATAACAGGATTTTTTCTACTGTGCTTATTATTTGTGATTTATATATTTGCTTTTCCTTATTCAAGAAGGCATGTTTTCAACGCATTTTGGAGAACTCATAATCTTTATCCATTGTTTTATTTTTTGATCGTTCTTCACGGCCTAGGAAGATTGATTCAACCTCCGATATTTTTTTTCTACTTTGGATTTCCAATTGTAAGAGTGCATACAGGTTTTTTGAGTTAATTTCAAAAATTGAAAGACCAAAAAAACTGATCAAAATAGATTTAAAAAACCTTGAAAATATTATTATTATTATTAATATTTTTCGAAATTATTTTTGCTTTAGATTTTATTCACAATAGATCGTTTGATAAGCGCCAGCCGAAAAAAAATTGAAATTTCTGTTGTAAAAGCTACTTTGCATCCATCGAATGTTACTCATTTAGAATTCAAAAAACCGTCAAATTTTGATTATAAAAGTGGTCAATGGATTCGAATTGCTTGTTTGGGCTTGAATCGCAATGAATATCATCCATTCACTATCGCCTCGGCACCTCACGAAGATACACTTTCGCTTTTTATTCGAGCTGTTGGTCCATTCACTAAAAATATTCGGCAAATTTATGATCATAATCTATTAAATGGAAGACCATACCCAAAACTATATCTCGATGGTCCTTATGGCGAAGGTCATCAAGATTGGTTTAAGTTTGATGTCTCTGTCTTGGTTGGAGGCGGGATCGGCATAACTCCTTTTGCTTCAATTATAAAAGATATAACTTTTAAATCTAGTATTAATGCAAAAATAAATTGCAAAAAGGTGATTTCCAAAAATTTTATCCTGAGTTTAATTTCTGATAATAGGTCTATTTTATTTGGGTAACACGAACACAAAAACATTTTGAGTGGATGTCTGATGTAATAAGAGAGGCTGAGACCAAAGATGTGAAAAATTTCTTAGTTACGCACATTTTTATAACTCAGTTTTATGAGAAATTTGATTTTCGTACGACAATGCTGGTAAGTGATAAAAAGTTAAAATTTTTAATTTAAAATATGAGATCAAAATTTATGAAAACCAAATTTTGGTTAAATATTTTATTCATTTATTGTCACAAAAAACTTTAAAAATAATTTTGTTTTCGTTAATCAATTTTTTTAAATTTGAGAAAACTGAAAAATTCTTGTTGAACAAAAATTTTCTATTTTTCCAAAATAACACCTCTAAACTTATTTGATCTTTTTTATTTTTTTTTCAATAAAAAAAGTACATCTGTGAACGACATTTTCAACGAATTTCAAACAAAAGCCTTTTCACTGGGTTGAAAGCCAAAACACATTTTGGAAGACCAAATTTCTTGGTTTTTTTGGATTCATTGCAATTAGAACATCCAGAGGTAACTTTTTCAAAGTTTTGAAAATTCACATTTTTAATACTTTCAAATACAGGTTGAAAGAGTGGGTGTTTTCAGCTGTGGACCAAACCCTATGACCAATAATGTTCAGGAAGCTTGTGAAATTTTAAATCGAAAAGAAGGCGTAATATTCTTACATCATTTTGAAAATTTTTAAATTGTTAATAAAACTTTTTGAATAAATTTTAATTAGCTAATGTGTCATATATTTTCAACAAAACCTTTCACGTATTTTTTGATTTATCAGAGGATAACTTTAATTGAAAAATTTATTGTTTTTATAATTTTTCCGTTTATTTTTTTATATCATGCGCCGTATATTATTTGGCATATAATATATGCAAACATAAAATAACGATAATAAATTGGTGCGATAAACCACTCTTAATATATAATAGTAATATGGTATATCGTAAAATTTTGATTAACAAAGAAATTGAAAATTCTCAACATCTTAGTTTACATGTTTTTATCATTGGTTTCTATTTTTACAAACCTCCCCAAAAAAATTAAATAATCAATTTGTTTAGTGTGTGAAATCTGTTCAGTGTCAGATGGTGTATAGTTTGTATGTATGGTTTTTTGATTCTTTAGCGTTAATTCAAGATTTATAATATAAATATAATATAATTATAATATAATTTAGAATATATTATATTCTATTTTCTGAATTATAAAAGCCATTTTTAGACAAAATATAATTTTTTAACGACAATTTTTTTTGTAATTTTTACAAGCAAAAATTACGAAATGATATAACTAGTTTTTAATATTGAAATTTTTAATATTAATATTGAAATATTAAAATATTGTTTTTAATCAGATTTGAAAAACTGATTGTTTTGAGAAGCTTTGCATTTTGAATTCAAGTGGGGCTTATAATTCAGAAAATAGGGTAATTGTTTATTTCTTCAAGTCCTGCACTCAATTTTTCTAAAATATTTTAATAACACCAAATTTTCTGTTAGTTGGTGTAGATTATATCATTTAACATTTGTTGCTAATGCTATTTTTATCATTCTTTCATCGATTTTTTCAGTCAATTGAAAGTTTTAATTCAATGATTTTGTTTTATCGATATAATACAGTATCATAGGTAGAATAAAAATGAAATGCATTTCATTTTTAAATAGAATAACAAATTTATCAAAAATTTTTAAATAAATGTTTTTTATTAATTTATCTTCCATTTTAGTAATCATGCTTTACTAGGTTAAAATTTATATTATCGTATGAAAACTGTATTAAAGAAATGAAACTAACCCTCACTTTTCTCATAAATAAAAAGGAGGTTCTAAAGACATTTCACTTACAGGTTAAGATTGTGATTAACAACAAAACGTCAACGAAACGTTTTTCTCATTATTCTATTCCGCTATCAAATTTAGTTGTCTGTCGATCATTTCAATCATTGTTATAACAATCGGCAAGAACCATATCTCTTTCACTCGTGTTTTCAGACTGTGCCTTAACAAACACTAATTGAATTATTTCACAATATCTTTAAAGCATTGCATAGTTGACTTTATTTTTTGACCTCACACTGATCAAGATTTTATCAAAAAAAATGGCGATAGAACAATCATATATTGAAAGTCATTTTAAATCAATTGATTGCGATAATGAAATCCGTCAAGCACAAACACCGTTTATCCCATCCGTGGATTTGCATCAAGATCAACAAAATATTTTCAATGAAGATTTCGTGTTTTACAATGACAACAATTTAAATTCGATCAATCTAGATTTTTTAAATAACAATTTTGCGCAATCAAGCACAACGAATTTCACCTACCAATCAATAAATAACAATTTCGCACAAGAAACTCTTGAAACTCCTTGCATGTATTCATCTTTAAATAATAATGAATTGTCTTTGAATATTGCATCATCACCAAACTCTTTTGTGGATTTCACATCGATATCATTCAAATCAGAATTGTCAGAAGACTCTTGCAATGGATCTCATCTATTTGATTACAAGCAAGTTTCAAAAAAAAATATGATGAGTGATAGCAATGAAAAAAAGAAGTGTATGAATAGAAATGCTGTGGCGGCACGTCAAAATCGTGAGAAGAAAAAATTGGAAACTCAAAATTTGAACAATTTAGTTGAAGATTTTAAAACACAATGCACAAGCTTAAAAATCAAAAACAAAGAATTAACAATAAAAAACAAAGCTCTTAATGAAAGAAATATTTATTTAGAATCAATCGTTCAAAACTTGCCGCAAATCGTTGCTTTAATAGATCATATGAAAAGTTTTCAAAGTGTTGACCAAAAAAATGTCATGAAAACAAATATTGATGAGTTTGACCAAGAAAAATCGAAAATAGCAAAATCAAAAAATTCTTCAAGTAATAAACAAAATAACTCAGAATCCACGAATTCAATTCATCATGATCCTGGAATTTGTTTCCACGTAAAAAAATCTCAAGAAATGTCTCTTCAGTTTTGTCATTTTTGTTCAAAAACCAATAAAAAATCTATAGATAAAAAATTTTCAGAAACTTGATATATATAAAATTTTAAAATACCGATTTCTGTCACAAGCCAGTGATATACACAAATGTGCCTGAAATAAGCTAATTATTTTATTTGATTTCGAATAGCTTATTAACCGGATTTTTTGAGTGGTCAATGTAAAATTTATTATTTTAATTTGTCTATTTTTTATTATTGAATAAATGGTTTTTTACATTGCCAAACTTTTATCAAATTTGTAACAAAAAATAAAATATGAGAATTCAAAATGATTTAAAAATTTTAAAAAATAATAAACAACTTAGCCGTTTACTAATTTAAAAAGACTTGTTAAAAGTTCTATTTTTCAAAAGTTTTTTTTCGAAACTTTCATTTATCGAACATCATTTTATGAATCGTATATAATCATTTTTACAACTGTTTGAAACATAAATCGTCAAATTTCTATTATTCAAAAAAGAAATGAGTTATTTAGGACCTTCCAACCGTTCATTGTTTATAAAGCAAATTCCGAATGAGACAAGGTAAAAATTTTTTCATTCATTATCAAAAGTTTTCAGTTTTTTTTTTTAAAGGCCTGATGATTTGCGTTCGATTTTCACAAAATATGGTCACATAAAAGATGTTTACATTCCACGTGATTTTTATACTCGAAAAATACGTGGATTCGCATATGTTGAATATCCTTTTCTTTTATGTTATAAGTTTTGACCGAAATCGATATATAGATCAATTTATAAAATTAGATATTTCTAAATATTATTTGTTTTCAAATCAATAATTATTTATCTTAACTTTAAGCACGTTTGAAAGACTTAGAGATGCTAAAGACGCTATGAAAAGTTGCGATCGCATTCGGTTGTTTGGCCAAGAAATTCAAGTAGAATTCGCTCAAGGAGATAGAAAAAGTATTGATGCAATTTAAAAAGTTTCTCCCTAGTCTAATCAAAATTGTGTGGTTATAAATAAAGCTCCTTTTGAGATGCGAATCAGGTACGATGCCAATGTTGAAACTCGACACAAAAATGGCCGCCGAGAACGCCGGTAAAGTTTTTCCTGACAATAAAATACTGTAGCATTTTTTTATTTCAAATAACAGCTCATCGAATACACCTTATAGAAGTCGTTCAAGATCACTTCATTCGAAAAATCGTTACAGATCTAGAAGCCGATCTCGATCACCAACTGTTCGATACCCTCGATCTTTAACTCCTGATCGGAAATATTCAAGAAAAGTGTACTCGTTGGATTGCAGTGAGTTTTCACCTGAAAAACTTCGAAATAAGGCTTCCCGTGAAATGATGAACATAGCTTGTAGCGCAATGGATTTTAATCAACATTGATTTTTAGTTTTTTGATAATAATCTTCATTTCAAAAATCTAGTTTTTTCGATTTCGCATTCTGTTTTATATAATAAAAATATATTTATAAACCAAAAGAGATCTTTCAGTAGAAACAAAATCAATTTCTTCAAACCTTTATTTGAAAATAATAGCAATAATAAAATCAGGTTGTGTATTCCACTTATATTACTGGAAAAAAAGATATAAGCTGTGTTTTCATGTTAACTAATATTTCAAAATTATTGAGATATATTGAGAATTTTATATAATATTTTAACACATTGACAGACACTTAAAAAATTTGAGGTCCATATGCTTTGACAGCCATTTGATAGTCATTGTTAAAAAACGATACGTATTTTATTGACGGTTCAAAATTGAATCATGCTACTGTTGCAGCTTTTTTCTATTGTCATGAATGTATAATATTGAAATTTGTGATTATTTATAATTAATGGTTTTTTAACATTACTTAATTTTGATTTTCTCATACATTTTTTGCGTATTTCCGTTATATCATCTATAAAAATGTCCGATTCAATAGAAAATGATCAATTCAAACTTACCTCTGAATCTTTCATTAAAGAGCTCGATATTTTGGAATACAACAAAAACGACTCAAATAATTTGGGTAGAATGTCTTTAATTAAACAATTTGATCCACTTGTGGATGAAGAAAAATCGTTTTCTCATTTAAACAATGTGCCTAAAAATGCCTTAAGTTGTGATGAAGTTAGTTCGATTCTCGAGGAAACCAGTGAATTTAAAAAAAAAGATAGTACACAATCGAACACACAATTTCGAAATGGTGTCGATTACATTGGCTCAAAAACTAATAGTGCCTCTTTTGAAATAAATAATAAGAATTGTGATCAGAATATTTTTCTTCCAAAAAATGAAAAACTAGAAACATTGGAATCAGAAAATGAGTTATTAAGAGTATTAATTGATCAGCTGAGTTTATCTTCTCAAAGTTTCATTAACAAAATAGAAATTCTTCAAAAAGACTTCAACCTTAAAGATGAAAGTATCAATAAACTTCTTTTTTCTAACAAGCAACTCGAAGAAGAAATGAATGGAATTGAAAAAAATTATTATGAAATTCACAGCAAATATGATCAAATGAGAACTTTGGTTAAAGATATGGATTCTAGAGAAAAACTAAATAAATCTAGAATATTAGAGCTGACCAAAAAATTGAAGGAAAAAGATCAAGAGTTCCGACAAGTCAAAGTTCAATTCGAAGAAGCCATTGAAAGGTATTATTTATTATAAATTCTTTTTAGTAACTCTAGTTTTTCAAGTGCAAACCAGCGCATCGCTAATGCTTCTAATAACGAATCTGTTTCGTTAAAAGCTCAAATAAAAGTTTTAGAAATGAAAGTAAATGGTCTGCAATCGCAGATTCAACAAAAAAGTATTGAAAATGAAGAACTTAATAGCATTGTCAACGAATTGATCAACCAAAACAATGATAGACGCTAAAAATGTTATATGATTAAAAGTATTTTTTTAATTTAAATTAATTTTTAAAAAACCTCATTTTTGTGAAAAAAATCAGTAATTGAATTAAATTTTCAAAATGTTTCTATTTTTGATCGATTTTTAAAATAATTTTTATACTACATCTCTCTGCTAAGTTTCGCATTATTTTAAAACATTTAATACTATTGGATAAATAACTCAAAAAGCTTTAATTTTAGTTTCTTCTGCAAAATAGAAAAAACTAGAAAATTGTGAGATTTTACAAGATTTTTTTAACAAGATAAAATCCCATTTTTATCTGAGAGTTTTTGAATATAAATAAAATATTCAAAATATACTATATTCTGAATGGGAAGAAACTTTCAATTTTTATTTTAACTCGATAATTTATTTTGGAAGCATAGATAAGTTTAAAAAATGCCGACAACTGAATAAACATTTATTTTTAAATGTTTTTTTTATATCATAATATCTTTGATGATGATGACATGTTGAGTACTTACTTGTTAGAGCATACTAGCTAACCTATCTCCTTGTATAAAGGGATCTGGTTTTTTTAAAAAGCTTGGAAAAATTTAAAAATTCCTCAAAACTAACAAAACTAAAAAAATTTTTCACAATATATCCTAATTATAAATCGACGTTTTAAAAGGTTGAACTTGAAGTTTTTATTTATTGACATTTGAAAATGCCATATCAAACCAACTTTTTTAATACATTTCGAGAACACGGAAAATTATCAAAGGTATTTCTTTTATTTAAGAAAAAACAAGAACAAATCTATTCGACAAGAAAAAAATGCTTGCAAATTAACTTTCAATACAAACTTGAAATATGTCTGATATTTTTTTATTGATAATTTTTTGTAATGCAAAATGATAAGCTCAATAATGCACAGTGTATGTCACTTCATCAAAGCTGGTTTCAGAAAATTGATTTAAATAGTACACGGCTAGTGTATTTTGTTTTTTTCTGTAATAAAAATGAATGAATATTTTCAATAAATAAACAATTTAAAAAATTAAAATTTTTTTTGAATCGATATTATTCAAAACTAGTGTTATGGTATTAAAATTTTGTATCAAATTCTGTTATTGTTTTATTTTTAATCGATTAGTTGGAAAAACTATTTGAATTTAATTTTTGGCAATGGATATTTTTCATCATATCGTTTGGCCAATCAGCCATAATAATCATATTGACCCTGTTGAATATAAAAACATTGTTTGATGTAGATGAAATCGTGTCCTCGACATTTTCTATTAACATTATTATCTTGGTTACATGTGGTATGCAAAGAATTAAATTTTCACTATTTAATAATTTTTTTGTTCAGTGGTTTCAATATCATTTTGACAAGTGACATAATTGGTTTCAAACAAACTGAATTGTGTCTTTTTTATTTTCTGTTTCATTATGCTGCTTGTACATAGCGATCGAATTTGCTTTTACTGTTAATTATGGAAATTCAACTTTAAAACTGGTATATAAGCTTAAATAAATTTATATAAGTTCTATTTTTGATTCTTAAAGATTCGACTTGGCGTTTCAATTATACTAACTTCGATATTATTGTTGACATCTAAAATGGTTTCCATAAATCCTGACGAGTACTCTCTTATTGGTGTTTCACCAGCCTTGCTTTCGATGTATAAGGCGCAATGTTCCTTTTTAGTTTTGCTCAAATTCGATGTTCTTTGCTCTGTAAGAACATTCAAAATTTGTTTTTTTCATCCTTATTATAAAATATTAAGGTTTCATTTTCATTGTATAATGTGAGTGTTCATGGTAAGCATATCTCAATTCAAATTTTGGTCATGTCAGTTTTTATAACGATCAGTATCATCCATTGGTTGCTTGGTCGTTATGCGGTAATTATCTAAAATTTTTGAATATTAAACAAAAATTTTTTTTTAAGATAATAAAAGAAATCAAAATAATGTTGTTCATGTTCATCGCTTTATCAACTATTCTAATCTTATGGATTCCTCTGCAAGTAAGTATTGATATTTTTGTAAAATTTTCATTAATAATTTTATAAAATATATATTATATAACATTTTTAATAGGGGTCATTTGACCCTCTCGTGATAGGAATAAATATATATGAAATCTCGGTAGCTTTAGTGTTAATAAGCACCAACTATGGTGCATCAATAAGCGCAGTGAATATTTAAATGCTTTCGCAACCGTATTTTTGCCATATTTTGTAATTTGAGATAATTATTTAATTAAGATTATTCTAAATTTAATTTGCATTAAAAAATAATTAATAAATTAAATATATCTAATGTTCAAGTTATCAATTATTATTTTAATGGTGCATATTAATTGAAAAAGAGTAATATTTGGTTTGAATTTGGGATATTTGTATATGTTTCAACTATATGCTCGTATTTAAAATTTTTCATTTTTCAAAAAAAAAGTTATGATGTAACAAAATTTATTTGACTTTTCATTATGAAAACAAACTTTTTTTCCATTAATCAATTTTATTTAAAGTTTTTTTTTAAAAATGTTTGCTAAATTCTTTGAGATTTATATTTTATTGTAAAAAAATTTTATAAATTGAATTTAAATTTTTTATCTTTGAAAAAAATGATGACTATTTAGAAAAAGATAAAGACTTATTTAAATAGAAACATTTTTTTTCTTCTTCTTTTGTTTCAACACAAAATACCAGCAACATGACGATGTTAAAACATGATGTTTCATTCATGGAGCTAGTTGAAATCGTTTTTTTTCTGAGATATTTTTTAGAGCCATTGTCAGAACAATTAAAGCAAAAAAAGAAAAGTCATAATAGTGATGTAATTCGATGTATCCTTCACAATTTTTTTCTAAAGTTTGATGGTCGTCTGTTAAGCTAAAAATATTAAATGCTTGAAAAATTGTTGAAAAAATTTACAAAGATTAGCTTGATGACCCTTGATTTTAATCTTTGATGATTGCGAATGTTTTTCCAGATTCATTCAGTAAAAAAATCCTTGTTTTCTGATAAATATTTCAATAAATTCGTTAAATTTTTTTTAATGAAAAAATCAAAATATAACATATAATATTGGTTTTATAACACTGTTTTCAGTTTATTTTTTTAAAAGCATGTTTTAAATTTGGTTGTGAAAATTTTCGTTTATTGCTTTCGTATGGATCGCTGTTGTCCGCTTGTATTTTGATTTCTGTTCGTGTTTGGCTCTTCATACAATTGCTTAAAGTTTATAAAAATTTTGGATATGGATTGGCAGATTCTGGTAATTTTTAAGTAAATTATTCCAACTAAAATATACTATTTTTGTTTTCAATTTTAAAACAAGCTTTCATTAATTTAGTCACCGAAACTACTCGACTTTTAATACGAACATCTTATTTTTCTTCCGATTCTCAACAAAGACACTCTATAGATTTTTAAAAGCAATTTGAAAAAATAACTTATTTCTACTTAATCATCTGAATTGAAATACATTATTTCATCGAAAAATTTCTTTTTTATTTAATGAAAAATCATAGAACATGTAAATCTATATTGATACTTTTTGAAGATTTCATAATCAGAGATTTTACCAATCATTTATGAATAAAGCTAAAAAAGAGGAATTCAAAAAAGTGTATCAACTATCCGAAAATAAAAACTGATTTTTTTAGAAAAATAAAAAATATTTCTATTTCTTATTTTGGTTTTTTTTAAAACATCAAAAAAATTTTTTATTCAAATTAATTTTCATTTTAAAATATTCATGTTGAAAAAAAAAATGAATCTAAAATCTCGTTGTATTCATTTTTTTCTGATTTGCCACATTTGGTTTTTTACAAAACTTTTTGTCCAGAGCCTTTGAAATCGCGCTACAAAAAGAAAAGTCTTGACGCATAAGTATAAAAAAAGTTGAGCTTCATGGCCAAATAATTCAACTAGGATGGAGTTGACGATTATGTTTGTGGTGGTGGCACAGAAACCACAAATATCATCATGATGAGAAAGAAAAAAACTAAAAAAAGAGATGAACAAATTTCAATTCTTTTTTTTCAAAAAAAGATAATCTTTCACAACAAAGACGATTGCTGCTTCAAACATTTCAAATAATAAAAACAACTTCATTTTTGAAAACGAAAGTCCCGTGGTCGCACCAATGAAGAACTCAATTTTGAAGTCGAAAACGAAAATCTCGACATAGAAATAAGTGTGGTCATGACACACAAACTAACTAGCATAAATATTTTATTGTTTCATGCGACTCTGTTCTTCTAGAAGAAGCTACTTGGCTATCATCAAATATTTTTTTTTGTCGATGATTTCAGAAATGAAAATCGTCTTTCGTTTTATTTATTCGACTTGAAATGTTTTGATTATTTTGAGCATATTGATTTTGAATCGATTTGAACTTCGCATCGATTTTTTTTGTCTGCATACATTTGTGTGCTGAGATCTTTCTTTTTTTCTTTTATTACGATGACACATATCAAAGTTTTTTTAGTGTTTATTTTCTTGATCCATCATAGTCTATGGTATAATATTAATAATATAAAATTATTTGAATATTAAAATTTTATTACATTAATTCACTGTTTTTTAATTGATCATTATTTGCCATTTAACTTTTTTTAGTGTACAATTCAAAGAAATAAAAATTAAAAATGATTTTATGTTAGAGGAGAATGGTATCATTGAAAAAAAGTGTCCAATTTTGCATATAAAAAATAAACAGCTAAATCAAGCTTTCAATGAAGGGTATATGATTCATGAAAAAATTTTAGCACTCGAAAATGAAATCGAAACAAACAATCAAGTCGTTAACACTTCTTTGATTTCATCTACGGCTCGTCATACGATACCATCGAATCATCAAGAAAAACTTCAAAAACAACTTCACGAACAGCGACCTTATGAAGAAGCATCAAAAGTTTTAGCTAAAAAGTGAGTTCAAAAAATCAAACAGAAAAGATAGTTGTTTTTATTCGATTAATGAATAAAAATAAAATTTTTTTTTTAAATCAGTTTTAGTTTAGCCTTAAACAAAATTCATGACTTGAGCCAGCTGCATTTTGAAAATAAACACAATCTTCATTATCGCTCCAAACGACAAACATGCAAGCCTCCAATTTTTTGCACTCGAAGTCGGTTTCGTACTGCTGACGGAAGTTGCAACAACATGCGAAATCCTCGTTGGGGAAAATCGTTTGAATGTGTGATTCGATTATTAGATCCAGCATATGCTGATGGTAAGTTTATGTTTGAAAATGATTTAAACAAACACCAACTTTTACATAAATGAAAAGGTATATCTAGGCCACGTGTGGCTAAATCTGGAAATCTGTTGCCAAATCCTCGAATTTTGTCTGGAAGCATCCATCAACAACAAGATGCTAATGGAAATTTTTCGCACATGTTAATGCAATTTGGTCAATTTTTAGGACATGATATAACATTATCTCCAATCAATCAATTTAGAACAGGTGGAATTCAATGTTGTCCAAGGCCTACTCATCCTGAGTGTTTGCCAATTGAGATTCCTCCCAACGATTCAATTTTTAGACGCGAAAATAAACAATGTTTGAATTTTGTTAGGACGATTTCGTGCCAAACTTGTCGATTTGGTCCTAGATTGCAAATCAACGAATTAACTTCTTTTATAGATGCTTCAAATGTTTATGGAAACACGCAAGAAGAAACTAGAAATCTGAGATCTTTCAATTCTGGTTTAAATTAATTTTTTATTACATCTTGTTTTTAATTTTGTTTAATTAGGACAATTACTTTTTGATACTGACAGACAAGGTAACATTATGCTACCAGAAAGTAACAATATTTTCAATGATCAATGCTCGGAACCGTCGCGAAAATTAATTTGTTTCCGAGGTGGCGACAATTCAAGAGTAAATCAACATCCTGCACTCACTGCTTTGCATACACTCTGGGTATCTGTAAATTTTAAAAACTTTTATTTGAAATTGAAATTTTAGCTGAGACAACACAACCGTGTCGCTCGCAGTTTACAAGAGATGAACAATCATTGGAATGATGAACGCTTGTTTCAAGAAACTAGGTATAAAAATTGATAACATTTATGATCACAGTTTAATCAATGAATTCTCGATACGAAGACGCATAATTGGAGCCCAAATGCAAATGATCGTTTATAATGAATATTTACCTGTTGTTTTGGGTCAAAATGCTATGAATTTTTACAAACTTCATGTTTTGAAAGGAGGATTTACAAATTATGACCCAACTGTGAATCCTTCTATGATAAGTGAATTTTCAACTTGTGCTTTTCGTTTTGGACACAGTTTAATAAACGGAAGATTCACCATGATTAATTCTGACAGCAAACGAAGCTCTTTCAATTTAAGAGATAATTTTTTCTCTCCATTTCGACTTCGCGATGGACAAATGGATCAAATTTTAAGAGGACTTGTGGGAAAAAACGCTCAGCGATTTGATCCTTTTTGTCATGCTGATTTACGTAATCATCTTTACAGATCTAAAAACGAACAGACTGGATCAGATCTGCCTGCGATTAACATTCAGAGAGGACGAGATCATGGCATTCCAGGCTATATTCATTTTCTTAAACTTTGTTTTGAAGATGTATCAAATTGTTTAAAAATATCAAATTCAACTAAAATTTATTAAATTTTTTCACAGGAAATAACTACGTTTGAGCAACTAGATCAATACATGCCTAAATCACAAAGACTTCGTTTTCAACAACATTTTGAACACGTCGAAGATATTGATATGTTTTCGGGCGGGATTTCTGAGCTTCCTCTGATGGATGGCGTTATTGGACCGACATTTGCTTGCATTATTGGTGTACAATTCAATCATTTGAAATATGGAGACAGGTATTTTTTTGAACACAAAGATCAAGATGGATCCTTCACAGCAGGTATGTGAATCTCAATTTTTTGTAAGAGTTAAAGTTTTCTTATTTCATTTAAATTTTCTTTTTAAATTTTTTTTGTCAAAAAAAAATTTAAAAATCATATTAATTGATCGAAACAGTTTTAAAAACATTATAATTTCATCTTCTGAAAATATAAAACAATTGAACCAAGAAAATTTGAAATTTTAAAAAAATAAGTGACATTTTTCTTTATTGTAATGAAAATATCAAAATTGAGACAAATGATGCAATTATTTTTATTTAGAATATAAAAGGTATTCTTGATTATAAGAAAATGCTCCTTCTTTTAATTAAGCAAAACATACCTGTATGTATTTTAGAGTGATTTTTTGAACTATTATTTTCGTGGAAATATATTGAAAAGTTTTCGTCTAGGTGTTGACAGAAGAGTGTCTTATAAATGCTAAATTAGAGTAATCATATAATGAATCGGATTAACATTGCGCTTTTAAGTTTAATGAATCTAGTTACAATTAATCAATTTAGTTAACATTTAAATTGATTATGTTTCACATAAATAATTTTAGACAATATTCTAGAAAATTCTGAGCTTAAATGTTTGATTAAATAGTAACTTTGATGATTTTTTTATTCTATTAAAAACTAATTTTTTCGCTTTTACTGTTTAAGCTCTCAAATAAATGAAATTTTTTTCGAGTTTATAGTTTGTATCAAAATTTCAAACTTAAATTAATGATTTTAAAAATCTTTGAAATATTCAAAAAAACTTTTTCTAAATTTATTAATTTTTTTTTAAGCTCAACTACAATCAATAAGAAAAACTTTATTTGCGAAAGTCATTTGTGAAAATGGCGACAACTTTAAAATGATTCATTCAAAAGTATTCTTGCTCAATAGTGAAAGGTAATTTTGAATATTATTAAAAATAGTAGTCTTGTGTGCTGAAAATTTCTATGAATTCATGTTTTTAATTTATAATAAATTTATAAGTTTTCTCAACTCAAATGCTTAGCTAAAGAGAAGTATCACTCAGCAAATTATTTGCTTTCGCTGCATAAAAGCAATCTGTTTATTTTGCAGAAAATAATATATGAAAAATTTTTATTTTTATTTCCTAAAATTGATAATTTTTTATTTTTTTCAATTTGAATGTTTTAGAAATCCAGAGACAGAGCTGATTCCTTGTGAAAACATAACAGACATCGACTTGTCACTTTGGAAAGAAGCAAGATAAACAAGATGATGAAATGCAAAAAAATGAAGCAGAATTCAAACATAAGCGGTTGAATTTTTTAGCTAATTTTATTTTCTTGTTTCTATTTATTTATTTATTTATCAGTATTCAAAATTTATTTATGATTAAAATTCTTTTGATAGATTGATTTAATAGCAAAATGATATAATAAAATTGAAATCTAATCTGATTTGTTGCTTATAAAAGCAATTTTTCAAATAAACGCTGATTTGTTCAATTTTTATTTGAGTTTCTAATAAATCGATTGAATTTTACCAATGAGAGATTTTGAAAAAAGTGAATGGTTTTTTTTTTTTAAAAAATTTCTTCAAAATTAGCCATTATGATTAAAAGGTTTGATTTTAATTTTATATAAACATATATTAAATTTTTTTACAAAAAAGTCTCGTATTATTGGCAGTTGTTTGGCACTTTGGTTCACTTGAAGCACTTGAAAATGAGTTAACAAATCTCAACGAAATAAACGAACACTTTGAAAATGTTGTTGAAAACTCTAGCATGAGTGAACGTGGTTTAACGTTTAAACCTTTTCCATACGACAAAACTTCTCCATATCAAGTTGTTCCAGGAACTTACTCTCACGGAACAAATCGGTACTACGCTGGCAATAGCCGTTATGATGCCCAATCTATTTATTCATCTTACTTGACTCAAGGCGCTTATCACTATCATACACCTAAATGTTTGGCTAATTACGAGAAATTTCCCAAAGTAGAAAAAGTGGACATTGCTCAGGCGTTTCTTCACGCCAACAAAGAAATTCGTTTGAAGTATCCGGAATATATGAATTCAAGTCAATTTAAAGGAACTAATCACAAAGAAATTGAAGGAGTTTTTCTTGAACTAGTTTCAGAATATTTCGCTAAATTGTGAGATTTTTCTCAATTTAATTCAAATAATTTTTTTAAATTTTAAAGCAAGTGCTTCAGTAAATACCAGCTAGCCACATATTTGCCAGCACTTTCTATTGATAAATATTCATTTATCAGCAAACAAAGTGATATTTCATGTGCACCTTTTTACAATGAAAACTATGAATGTCAAACGCAATCAGGAAGCAAATATAGAACTATTGATGGATCATGCAACAATCCGATTCACTCATATTGGGGTCGATCCTTTACTTGCCACATTCGTCTGCTGCCTCCAGATTATTCAGATGGTTTACAAGAGTATCGAATGTCAAAGAGTGGTCAACCTTTACCATACGCAAGAATGTTATCAAATTATGTTTCGACAAACAAAGATTTGAAATCCTATTATTCATCTTTATTTTTGGGATGGGGACAATTCATTAATCATGATATCACTAACACTGCAAATTATCAATCTACTTTAATGACAAAACTTGATTGCTGTTCTAAACCAAATAGCAAATGTTTACCTGTTTTTATTAGTGATTCATATAATAACTCGATAAATGCATATGGTTCAAAATGTTTCAACTTTGTTAGATCCAGTCCTTGTCCTTTATGCAAGCTAGGTAGATTCAAAATTTCCATAAAAAATTTTAGATAACTTTAAATTTTTTTAACAATTTTGAATCAAGGACCTCGAGAACAGCTGAACACACAGACATCTTTCTTAGATGGTTCACAAATATACGGTTCAACTATACCAGAATCACTTAATTTAAGGCTTAAACAAAAAGGCGAGTTGAACTGAAAAATTTTTAAAAAACTAACTGATTCAGTTGCATCTATAAGGTTTATTGCTAGCCTTTTCGGATCGACATGGCAATCCAATTCTGCCTGCCAATGAAAAAGCACAACCATGTTCGCCATTAAAAAAAGGAATGCAATGCTTTGTTTCTGGTGATAATCGAGTTAATCAGCATCCTATATTATTAGCAATGCATACTTTATTAATGAGGAACCATAATCAACACGCTCTGAAATTGAATTTAGTTAACCCTCATTGGAAAGACGAAAAATTGTTTCAAGAAGCACGAAGAATCACAATTGCGGAAATTCAGCATATTACTTATAATGAATATTTGCCAATATTAATGGGTCCATTACTGATGCATTATTATAGCCTAAATCCTTTAAAAACTGGTTACACTGTCTATGAGCCTTATACAGATCCTAGTTCTTGGAATGAATTTATTGCAGCTGCTAGTCGATACGGTCATTCGCAAATTAGAGACTATTATAAAATGATATCCCCAACTTATTCGAATGCCACTGTGTTCGCATTAAAAGATAATTTTTTTGAACCAGGATTTTCTTGGGATGGTTTGGTAAAATTTCAAACAATAATGATTTTAAAAATTGATAAAAAGTCTAAAAATTTAGATAGACGATCTCATTAGAGGAGTTACCAGCGAAGGTGCGAACACAGTGGATCCGTATTTCAGCTACACTTCAAAAAACATGATATTAAAGCAAAAAAACCAGAATCATGGCTTTGATTTGTTTTCAGTCAACATTCAAAGAGGCAGAGATCATGGAATTCCAGGATATGTTCATTATTTGAAAGCTTGCTTCAATTACGATGTTATATTAAATATCCTTTAACATAAACTAATTTAGCTATTTTTTTAGGCAAAATCTTGGAATGATTTAGAGAAATTTATCCCAATGGAAACATTATCAAAACTAAAAAACGTTTACAGGTAAAACAAAAAAAAAATTGGTCAATTTTAATTTTTAAATTCATTTAAAAGCTCAATTGAAGATATAGATCTTTATGTGGCCGGAATCTCAGAAAAACATTTTATTGATGCAGGTATCGGGCCCACATTTGGATGCTTAGCAGGCATACAATATTATCACGCTAAATTTGGTGACCGATATTATTATGAACACGGTGGCCAAAGTGGTTCTTTTACTCCAGGTATGATTCATATAAGTTTTGAATTACCCTAAAATCTCTCAGATAACTGACTCCCCGGATATCATACTTTTGAAAAAATTTATGCGCGCGCCTAATTTATTAGAATGGATGCACAAGTTAAATTTTTTAAATAGTCCGTCATCTTACTAGAGTAATTTAAAAAAAAAAAACGACTGAAACAAAAAAAAACAGTATTGACTTTATGCGCACAGAAGATCACCCGGGTAATTTTTGAAGTTTTAAAAATCGATTTTTCACATTAGTCATTTTTAGATGATTTGAAAATTTAATCAAGAAAAAATTTATTTATGCTCAGTTTATCTGGGTAATTTTCTGTGAGTTTAAAGGTGAAAAAATCTGTGTCTATGAGGGTTAAAAGAGAATCAGATATAACTAGATATAAAATTTAATTAACTTCTACTAGTAACAAAATGCAAATTTAATTTAAAAAAATTACTATATTTTGAATTTGAGCAACTTATTTTAAAAAAATTCAAATAAGCTTTAATTAATAAATGAAAACTTTTTTCTTTATATGGACAGATTTTTAAAAAACAGTCAAATTTCAATTTAATCATAAGAAGTATTAATTATAAATAATAACTAATAATAATAATAACTAATAATAATTAATAATAACCTGTTAATTAAAACAACTTTTTAGCAAAATAGAATAAATAGAACATATTTATTCAATATATTTTATAAATTAATTATCAACATTTTTATATTTTAGCTCAGCTAGAAAGCATAAGACAATCAGCTAAAATGGCTCAATTATTATGCAGAAACTGTCGATATTTTCCGAAAATTCAACCATTACCCTTTTATGTGCCATCAAAATCTAATCAACCTGTTGACTGTAGTTTATTTTCTGAAATCAATTATAATTTATGGAAAGAATATTGAAAAAATTCTGTTAAATTTTAAAATAGAAATTTTTGTATTTATTAATTTTGAAAATTTAATTTTTATGTCAATCGAAAAATAAATTTTGCAAAACTTTATTCATATATAATACAGTTTTATTAAAACAAGTACTTGAATAACTTTTTTCAATTAAAAACTTGCTCAAGTTTTTGAGTTTCAAATGTTTTTCAAAATTATTTTTTAAAGATTAATTATAAAAAAATTAATTGTAAAATGATTTATTAATTAAAAATTTTATTTAGTATCTAAATTTCAAATGAAGTGAAACACAAGTTTTATAAATCAACATTGTTTCTATACTTCATCAAATTTGAAAACTTGCATCATGTAAACGAGTTTTTTAAGAGCCAAAGTCTACAGGAAAAATCTAAATATGATTGTACTTTTTTAAATTATCGATAAACAAATTTTTAATGAGCGAGTCAACAGTTTGCGTATGTGAGTGTAAGTTTACGCATGTTTCACGGAAAACAAAAAAAAACGACAATCACTTTTGACAATGCTATAATTCAACTATCGAAAATTATAGAAACGTTATCTTATTATCGACCTCCTTGTCCTCGAAAATAAACCTCTAAAATTCCACCTATAAAATCGCATAAAAAATTGTTATAACCACGAGAGAAAAAGGATTTGCCCAAAGAAAAACAATCATGATTTTGATTTCAAACATTAGGCGACAAAACATTGTGCATATACTTAATTTATTGCCGTAAATGTTGTGTGTTATTTTTGGCCATCAGATCTTGATTAAATTTTTATTTGTTTTTTTTCTCAATAATATTGTTGAAATAATATTGCTAAAAAAATTGTATCGATTGTTTAAATCAAATTAAACTATATGAATTTAGTATAACTTTCAAATTATATTTCACGCATCAAATTAATTTCATTGCAACAAGTGGGGTAAAAAATTAGTTTTGAAATAAATATATTTTTTTTAACCACCGTTATTAATTGATTTGAAGAAGCACAATGATCATTCCATTTGAAGTTGAGGCGTCTTCTTCATTAAAAACATCCAAAGTTAACATGGGTCACAATGAACTAAAATCACCTTCTACCACAGATCAATCACTAGCCAATGATAACATTTTAACTTCAGCAACTAACACTATAACTCACAATGGGAAACCGATAAACCACCAAATCGTTATTGGATTAGTTTACAAACAGGATTGTTTGCCTCAAATAAACAATTTCTTTAAAGAGTTTAATGAAATTCCCGTTGGCACAATTATTTTGACGGATACTCGTATCAATATTAAACAATTACGAAGTACGATCGTACAGAGATCATTGTTTAATTTGAACGAAAATTATATTTTCTTGACTAAATTCGGGTTCGAAGCTGTTTTCAAATGAAATTTTTTAAAATAATTTTTTTTTAGGTCACCTATATCAATAGTTCAAGAAAACTTTGTTGAAATTGAGCATTTAATTAATCTACAAAATGCAATTACGTTTAAACGAAATTCATGTAAATACACTGTATACTAAAAAAAAAATATTATCTTACTTCGATTGCTCAAAAAAAAAAAATTAATAACATCGTGGATCGTTGATGTGAAGCGACTTTTACCATCAGCAGTTCATATTTTTCTGTTTTGTATATAATTGAAAGACTATAAGATTTTGTTGTAAAATAATTTAATATATTTGAAAGTTGGAAAGTGGTCATATAAATTGGTGAAAAAATTTGACTAGTTTTGGGCTATTGGGAAGTTGTTTTCAATCGATCAATAATTTAAGCTTGTTTTAGTGTAGCAAAAATATTACCAAACCTTAATATTACTTGTTACCTTACTTTTGTAAATTCGTGATTTTCCATCTTGATAATCAAGCGTCAATGTTTTGAAAGCTTTTTGAAAAAAAATTTTTGTTGCTTAATTGAAAATTTTTTTCTGTTCTAAAATGTAGTTTAAAAAATATTGAATATTTGATAAAAAGTTCAACAAGCAATCTGAGTAGGGTGATATTTATTTGAATCCGTTAGCACATTAATATTTTATTTTAAAAAAATTTCATTTTCTAGTGAATAATTCTAATAATTTTATTTTTCAGTCCATGCACAATGCTCGATCATTGGCTATTTTTCTAATAATGAAAGAACATTTATTGGTCAAGTTTATGCTGGATTTGAGTTTGATTTAAAAACTGTTCGAAAAAAAATTAACGATGTTTTGAATGAGAATACAGTCAATAATTCAAGAATCAATACTGATTATTATTTCATACATAGTTTTTCTTACACTATTAATCGAAATAACGAATCTAACCTCACTTTGTTGGATGTAATCAAAAATAACTGTGTTATGCTACAATTTGGTTCTGCAAGTGATTCAAAGACTTCTGATATTCATGATAGATCTTTGAAATATATCAGCAATGAAGATCTAATCAACCCAATTATGACAAGTGACCAATCCAGTTTCAACAAAACTAAAATTAACAAAATGTTGGTTTAACTTGATCTGTTATTTATCTATATTTTTATTTGAATTTGCTAGATTAAAGAAAAAAACAATAAAGCGAAAAACTACATTAAAATATAAAAACCAGATCATGATCAGCTACGTTCGACGTGAAGCAGCTGAAAATGCTATTAATCTTAAAAAACATTTGATTCGAAGAGGTTTTTCTGTTTATTTGGTGAGATCAATCATTACAAATTTACGAAATATTTTTGAAAAAAATTTGAAATATGTTTTTTGTTATTCATAGGATGTGCACGAAATACAGATGGGCAGTGATTGGCAAGACTCTTTAAATAATGCAGTACAAAGTTGCAATTTTTTTGTTCCCTTAATTACTCAAAATTATGGTAGAACTCAATGGACGAATAGAGAGGTTTTAGTACAAATTTTTTATTAGTTTCAAAAAATATTTTACTAATAGGTTAAATTGGCGGATGTTCTTCAAAAACAAATTATTCCTATTAATTTTTTGGATTTCTGGCCACCAGAATGTCTTGCAATTCAGTTTGCAACTACTCAATATATAGCATCTAAACCGGATTTGGGAGATCATCGTCAAGGTAGATTCTAATTAATAAATCAAGTTTCATAATTTTAAATTTCAAGAAGAAAAAAAAAACGAGGAAGATTTTAAATCTTGGGATGAAGAGTCTATTGAAATTGTTACAAAATTGATAGAAGAACAAGTGATAAAATTGTCAAAAAAAGATATTAAGCCCTCAGCATCTTTTAAAAATCCAGTTGAGTTAAATGAACCTATGTCTTTGTCAGAAGCTAACAATGAAACTAAAAATAATGAAAAGCCATTAATAGTAATAAGCGCTCATCCAAGTCAACATCTCATATCAAATGCTATTAAAAATCTTCTAGAAAGTGATTACGAAGTTTGGTGCTCAAATGATATTCTAGATTCGACAGCACAAGTGAAATCGAAAGTGGAAAAAAATTGAAACTAAAAATGATGAATTTAATTTGTCGCCTATTATTGAAGAACATCATTCAACTATTACACGAGCTGTGCAAGATTACGCTCGACACATTGTTGAAAACAGCAAGCAAAGACCAAAATCAGTACCTAATCACGAACAAAATGAGTTGAAATTAAATTTTAAAAAGAAAGATTTGAGTCGTGTTTTTTCTTATAACGGTGAAGCATCGTTTCTTTCGTCAATCAGTCCAGAAAGAATGGAGCAACTTAAATGTTTTCAAGAAAAAGTTTTATTATCTTCGTGGTGATAATTTTGGCGTCAAAACAGTATTACAAATCACGAACATCAGAACAACACGTTTATTATTGTGAGAAAAGAATAAAAACAATTTTAGTTCAGTGTGATAAATGGTCAGCTCCTTTTTGGTTTTCTCAATTACTTAGTCATGACAAACCTTTGGTAAAAGTGAAAGATTGCATTTTCCAAAAATAATTCTTTTTTAAAATTAGATTTATGACGATGAAAGCTTTAAAAGCGAGTTCATTGGAAAGATCAATCGAATGCTTGATCCATCTTGCAAATATATGGATGATCTTGAAGAAGTTAAAATAAAGTATTTAGCAGATTGTATGAAGAAAAACATTCCAAATCCAGAAACATGCGTTTATGTTTTTGGAAGCACTGAAACTTCGCAATTGAGTCCGCGAACAACAGAAATTTGTAAGGAAATTGGAAAAGAACTAGCTAACGTTTCCAACATTAATATTGTAACCAATGGTTTTTACGGTACTGGAGACATTGTAGCTCATACTTTTTTTCAAGAACGTTTCTCGAAATCTAATGATACTGTTGACTCAGTTATTCATATTGTCCCAATAAAAGACTCAAAGTATCATGAACAAAAATGTCGACAAGACAAAGACAAAACTTTTGAAAAGGTTTCTTATGGAAAAACATTTTTTTTAGGAGAATCCCTCAAAGAAAGAGATTCAGTAATTGCAAGACTTTTAGATACTTCAATATTGATCGAGGGGGATAAAGGTAAATACAAGATGAAAATTAAACTTTTATTTCGCACTTATTTATTGTACAAAATGTTTATTTTTCAATCGTAATTTTTTCAAAGTTTAAAGAGAAAATTTCATTGAAAATTTTCAAGTTAGCTGAGATATTTAAAAACAGATTTTACTTTTTATAAAGCTTAAAATTGAAAACTCTTTTAATTTAGATGCGGCGAGAGAAATTGAAGAAATAATTTGGAATGATCATTTTGTAATACCTGTCAAATCTACTGGGGGTGCTGCAAGCGGTGAATATGAAGCACCTCAAAAAATATTTTTGTGCCCCAATGGTGTTCGTGAAAAAGAATGGAAAGTTCTGTCTGATCAAGATGCAACTCCAACTCAAGTTGCCAAAGCTGTTGTACGAATCATTTGTGATCTCAAAAAAGCTATTCATGAACATGCTATCGGTAAAAATAGAACAATAAGCAAAGCATTTAGTGATGGTCCGTTGAAAAAAAAGAACCGCTGTGAGAAAAAGAATCAATATTGAAACTAATTTTAATCAAAGCAAAGAAGATATTAGTGAAGCGAAATTCGAACCAGCTTCACCAGAGAAAGTTTTGCCAACTTTTCATCAACCCAATTTAAGTAATGGTAAAGATAATCGTTCAATTGTAAAAATTGGATTCAGGCAAAAATTCAACAAATTAATTAAACAGATAACAAAACTTTAATATAACATAACTTCAATCGTCTATTTTTCAAAAAAAACTAAATCATTTTCAGAGTGAACACAGCTTTATTTCTGAGATGATATTAATTTATTAATAATTATTTATTCTTATTATTGGTATTTGTAAAATTAAAAGCTTAAAATTGATTATTCGTTGCCTATTTATACAGCAAAAGGCTTGGACCAGGAAATAATAAAATATTTAAAATTCACAAGATATGGAAATTTTCAAGTTTATGAACACAAAGATTCAAATTAGTTGATAAAACTTTTTTGCTTACTAATCAACCTATAGTTTCAAATTGTAAATGTTACTATTTTGAGCTGCTTGAGTTTCGAAAAAAAATTTTAATTTTATTTACCTTGAAAACGTGGTCGACCATTTGGGAGAAAGGTTTAACGGTTCACCAAGTCATCATTTAAAATTCGAGTAGTTTGTTCTAGAAGAATCTAAAAAAACTTTTTATATTCCATGAACACAAAGACACAACATAACTCATATTAACACCACCTATACAAATTGTATTTTTAAAATAAACTCTTATATATTATCCACAATATAAAATTTTTATTTCAAGTATAAAATTCTGCTTTTTCACATATTTGTAAGTCAATTAATTTAAATCAAAGTAAACTGATCATAAAAGCTTTCTAAAAAAGTCTGACTAGGTTAAAAATTAGAAAAAAGAGAGATGGGAAAAAAAACTGTCAGTAAAGCTACAACTGAAACAAAGTTTCCAAGATTAATTAGTTATTCTTATTTATATCTACTATTCTTAATAAAGTATAAAATTTTTTCAATTGATGGCATACAACTTATAATTGAAGAAATAATTTTTGCAATGCCTTAAGAGACTATTTAGATAATATTATTTAGTTATATTTATCTATTTAAGTATACTTAAATACTATGATGCTCATTGCAAATGAGCTAGCGCTGATTCATAGCGCCAAAGTAGTCACTGTACCTAAGGTAATGGGTAACCTGACAACTGGGGCCACACGCGACAACTAAGGCCATGCACAACTCTGGCCATGAAAAGCTGTTTTTAATTTTTTTAGGTTTATTAAACCTAAAACGTCCATCAGAACGGCAAACATTTTGTTTACCACTTGCTGCTTAACGAAAAATTTGAAAGGCAAAAAACTAACAAATTCAAAAAATTCTATAGAATTAGAATAGAATCCTATAGGATTAAAAGCTAGTAATGTCATTTCGTAATTTTTGCTTGTAAAAATGTGTTTAGTTGTTTAAGAATAAAACTGAAAAAATTTAGAATAAAACTTAAAAAACTAAGAATAACCCTTAAAAATGAGAATAATGCTAAAAAATTAAGAATAAATAAGTATACTTGCTAAAATAGCTAAAAACATTTCACTTTTTTACTAGCTAATAGATGGCAGAGTTTTTTGGTTAGTTTTGAGAACGTTAGTATAGTCACATCCTTTATGAATGTATCACATTAATTTTGTATAAATATGCTGGTTCTTTTACTAATAAATATCATTCGGTCTAACAAATCGTTATCAGCACGACGCGCTAGGTACGGTTTTATTGCTGTGTGCTAAAATTTCTTTTTCTTGTAAAAATTGCTGTGTGCTTTAACTATTTCTTTTTTTTGCTGTGTGCCTTAATTGTTTTTGCTGTGTGCCTTAATTGTTTTTGCTGTGTGCAATCTTTGTTCCAACTTTACTGTGTGTAATTATGCCTCGACAAAACCGTCAACAGAGTATGGAACCACAAAATCCGAATCCTGATCCAAGCCCGAATCCGAGCCTAAATCCAAATATTACTGGTTGTCAAATTAAACCGCTTGCCGGGCAGAAAAACTACAATGCCTGGAAGATGCAAGTTCTGAGTGTGGTATCAGCTCGTGGTCTCAAAACAGCGATAGAAAGACAGTTGGGTAATGAAGATAATATCAATGTCAATGCATTCTGTGTGATCGTCAATGCTATCGAGCAAGACTTGTTGCTCCAATTACCTGAAACGACCAATGCATTCGTGTTATGGAACGCAATCAAGACACGGTTTGAAGCAAGCCATGCTGCCAAAATTTATTCTCGTGTTGGTGATTTGATTAAATTCAAGATAAGTGATTTGTCCAACCTTGAACCGCAGCTATTGGAGCTGAAGCGAATATATTTGGAAATTAACGCCGTAAAAAATATTCTGTCTGAAGAAGCGTTTGTGTTGATTATTCTGAATCTTATTGGCGATAAATTGAGTTATCCTAAAATTGCGTTAGCCTCAAATTCAAGTTTCACTATAGAAAATACTTTCCCTAATCTTATTGCTGAAGCAAATAATGTCAAGAGCGCACCTGTGGTTACTTTGCAATCGAATTTCAATCAAATTTGCTATACGTGTCGAAAAATTGGTCATATTAGCAAAAATTGTCGACAGCGTTTTAATCTCCAGAGACCAGAGCGCAATTTTGCTAGAAACCGAAGGATTAACAGCTCAAACAATAATCGTAGCGCAAACAACGCTAGAAGCTCAGCCAATGATAATGTGTTATCAAACTCTCTGTTCACGTTAGCAACGAACGCGCAGATTGAGCTCGAGAAATGCTGGATTTTGGATGATGGTGCTAATGAGCACATTACGGGAAATTTGAAAATGCTGACAAATATTAAGCCGTTGGAGTGTCCCCGCTGTGTGCGTGACTCGACTGGCCAGCTTTTCGCAAGTGACACATGTAGGAAATGTGAAAATTAAAAATGCCAATACAACAATGTTAATTGAATGTCTTTACTCACCGCACTTGAAAATTAATTGCTTGTCAAGGTCAAAGCTTAGAAAAGATGGTGCTAATATCAATTACTTTAACGAAAGTGGGACCTGGAAAGTGGCCTTTCAAAATGGCTGGTTTACAACAAAAGAAATTGGCGGCTTGAGTGTGATCGACTGCATGATGACCAAAACAATTGATGATAATTCCAACTTGTGGCATCAAAGATTAGGACATTGTGGTGTGCAGAAGCTAAAAATATTGAACCTGTGGGACAAAAAAGCTGGAGAGGTGCAAAGCTGTGAAATCTGTGTCGAAAATAAGTCCAAACGCTCATCGTTTGGCACTGCACCTTCGTCGACTAACGAATTATTGGGTCGAATTTATAGTGATGTATGCGGACCGTTTGCAGAAGGCCTTGGAGGCTTCAAATATTTTATTACATTTATTGATGAAAAATCGCGACTATGCCGTATTGGTTTATTGAAAAATAGATCGGAAGTTCTTGAAAGTTTCAAAAGTTATGTTGAATGGGCACATACTCAAACCCGGCAAACGCATCAAATCCTTAGTCACTGACAACGCCAAAGAGTACAAATCCGAAGCGTTCAAAGCGTTTTGCATTAGCAAAGGAATTGAAATGGTGAACATCGCTCCGTATTGCCCACAACAAAATGGGATAGCTGAACGAAAAAATCAGAGTTTGTGCGTTATGGCACGGTGTTTGTTAAACGGAAAAAATGTACCAAAATTATTGTGGCCAAACGCTATCGTTCACGCAAATAGAATTATGAATAGAATCCCGTCAAAAGCTATTGAAAATGAAATACCGCATGAAGTGTTCTTCAATGAAAAGGTCAATCTTAGCAAATTTAAAGTGTTCGGCAGTCTAGCTATGACAATGAAAAATCGGTTTGATGGAAAATTTGACAAACGAGCTCAACCTGGTATACTAGTCGGTATTGATGAGAAGGTCATGGAAATTTATGATCCTAAAGCAAACACTGTAATTGTTACTAGGAATCTAAAAGTTTTTGAAGAAAAAGAATTCGACTTTGCAAGATTTGAATTAGAAGTTGACGTTGACAAAAACATCTTTCATGAAGTGCTTGAGCCTGTGTTAAATGAACATGACTATGCTATTCCGGCTTCTGTGTGTAATAATTCTCAAACCATCAATGTACCGCAATCATATGAAGAAGCGATTAACTCTCCTCAAAGTGCCCAATGGCATGAAGCTATGTGCAGTGAATATGAATCTTTATTAAACTACGATGTGTATGATGAAGTCAACGATCCAACAAAGAAACCGATTACTACGAAATGGGTTTATAGTTTAAAAACTGATAGAAACGGAAAAATTGAACGGTACAAAGCAAGAGTTGTCGCACGTGGATTTGACCAAAAATATGATGTTGATTTTAGCGAAACGTTCTCACCAGTTGTTGATCGAAGTGTTATTCGTCTTTTTCTCAGTATTGTATCTCAACGAGATTGGAAAATGAACCATATTGATATAAGTACAGCCTTTTTAAATGGTCGCTTAGATGAAGAGATTTATGTTCAACCACCCCAACCTTTCAACAGCGGAAAAGTATGGCGACTTAAACGATGTCTTTACGGGCTAAAGCAATCCCCGAAAGTATGGAATGAAACATTGAAAAACAAAATTATTGAATTTGGTTTAACTCAATCAGAATATGAAGCTTGCTTATTCTTCTCTGAATCTGTAATTGCCGTTATCTATGTCGATGATATCCTAATTGCTGCAGACAAGGAAAAAGCTATTGTGGAATTTTGTAACCATTTATCAACTAATTCAAAGTCGTCGACCGGATTTGAAGTAAAAAATCTTGGTGATCCGAAAAAATTTCTCGGAGTTGAAATTATGAGACATGGAACTAAAATCTACTTGAGTCAAAAAACATATATAGAAGAAGTTGCACGCCGATTTAAAATAGCTTCTCAACGAAAGGCGAGCAAACCATTGCCGAGTGGAATTAGCGAAACATCGAATCAAGTGGACCTAGAAATTATCAATGTAGAGAAATAATTGGCGCGTTAAACTACATTGCACAGTGGTCTCGTCCTGATGTTTGTGCGAGTGTGAATCTCTTATCAAGAAAAATGCATCAACCTGATTTTAACCTTTGGCAGAACTGCACTCAAGTAATGAAATATCTTCTTGCTACGTCTGATTTAAAACTGCTCATTAATGCCAAAGCTGAAGATGTCAAACTTTATGTGGATGCTGACTTTGCTCGTGATAGTACTACTCGTAGATCTCAGTCTGGTGTATGGTTAACGATCTTTGGATGTCCAGTGCTTTGGTGTTCGAAAAAACAAACCTGTAATACGACAAGTACAACGGAAGCAGAGTTAGTGGCAATGATGCTTGGCGTGGAACAATTTAATGGACTGTACAACCTGCTTACTGAACTTGGCATTCCAATAAATCTACCTGCAACAGTCCTGGAGGATAACAAGAATTGTATTCTGTATGCGAAAAACAGTGCGCCAAAACATATCGACGTCAAATTGAAAAAGCTACGTGATATGATTGATAGAAGATTGGTCCGAATCTCATACGTTAACACTAAGGATCAGATCGCGGACGGACTTACCAAAGTCGAGGGAACCTTAGATTATTCTAGAATTTGTGAAATGATGTGCCTAGAGAGGTGCTGTTAGTATAGTCACATCCTTTATGAATGTATCACATTAATTTTGTATAAATATGCTGGTTCTTTTACTAATAAATATCATTCGGTCTAACAAGAACCATAGATTTTGAAAGACTTGACTGTACATCGATTGTCAAACAATCGATTATATCGAGTTAGCAAGTTCATAGAAAATTTCTATTTTAATTACAACTGCTATTTTTATTAGAGGTCAAAATCTGTTCTCGCTCAATTTTCAATTATTTTAAAATTTTTGAAATGGCTGTTGATTATTCTTTACCAAATCAGAATTAAAGGCTCCATTAAGAGTTTCACCATTTATTCGAGTATTTGTTTCATTTTATTTTTTTATAAATTAATATATTGTTTTCACAGTTCTGCCGTTGGTCTCTTCTCATAGCTGGAGTCGCATATGGAATACGACGTCAAAGTATATAAATATTGATATCATCTAATAATTATTAAATTAAATTTCATCATTTTTCAATTTTAGGAGTTTTATCTGAACGCGAAAGAATTCACCGACAGAAATTGCGTGAGCAAAAGGCAATTTGGGATGAAGAAACGTAAATTAGCAATTGTCAAACTCGAGGTAAAATTTTAATTTATTTTTTCCAATAATATTTTTGTGATATATTTTTTAGAACAATTACTGTCTTGGCTAAAGAAATCAATATTCCTGTTCCAGAAGATTTGATAAACAATATCCTCCCTTACAATGAACTCGCCATAGGCTAGTTTTTAAATTTCTTAGTTTCCAAATGACTACTAAAAAATTCATTATTGTGTATTATAGTAAAATTGGAATAAAATTTTTAAAACTGTTTTCAATTTTTTATTTTAAACCAGATAAAACAATAGAAAATTTAAATATACCGATTTGTTGGCTACATCTAGAGCATCATAATCGGCAGCTAATTTAACGTAGGCTTTTTTCTCTCCATCTGGCCGAATTAACGTGTTGACTTTGGCAACGTCAATATCGAAAAGCGATTTAAAAGCAGTTTTAATTTTCCGTTTATTAGCTTTCAAATTGACAATAAACACCAGAGTATTATTGTCTTCAATTTTTTTCATAGCAGATTCCGTTGTCAATGGAAATTTAATTGTGGAAAATTTATCCAAACTATTTCGCTTAGGCACACTTTGTCGCTGAAATTTGGGATTCCGAGGAAGTTTTTTTGTAATAGGACGACGAAAAGTAGCTGTGGTTCGGATTTTTCGAGTTCTTTTTTGAAAACTACCTTTTTTAACTTTTCCTTGAGCAGTGAGTGCTTTTGTCTTTGAAGAAGCAGCAGTTTTTTTTTGAACTGGAGCCTTCGAGGTTGGCTTTGAGGATACTGATGCCACTTTTGTTGGTTTTTTCTCCGTTGTCTTAGGAGCTACATTTATAGCAGGAGCTGGTTGTTTTGCAGTGGGTTTTGATGAGGAACCAGAAGCTGGTGTTGAAGGACCAGGATTCTTTTTTTTGCTTGGAAGGCATTTTTAATTAATGTTGTTGACAGCAAAAACGGAAAAGGATAAGGATAACTTTGAAATTTTAAACAATGTGTATGAAAAATAGTTTTTGAAAAGTTTTTTTTAAAAACACGTAGCATTTACAAGAAAGTTCCTCTAACTCATGCAATAAATTTTTCATCAGTTTTTCTATCAGTATTAAATTACATTTTTAAATGTATAATTTTAATTTTAAAAAATTTAAATTCTAACCGATTTAGAAATTATGAATCTCAATCAATGTTACGAAGGATGCCATCCTCAATTTTTGTTTTTCTATTATTTTTTCTTTAAAGAATGTTTTCTAACCAGATTTGTTTTTTAAAATGATTCCAACTTATGATTATAGTTTCAATAAAGTTTTATTGGAATTAGTTTATTATTTTTTTGTTTGTCTTTTTATTTCTTTGGTTTTTGCTTCGTTTGGTATATCAGTTGGTTTTCGAAAACTTTATGTGAATTTATTGCTTCATATATTTGATGTTAGTAAAAATTTTTTCTGAGTTTTATAATAAAATTTTTTCTAGTTTGGAAAACAAAAAATTGATTTAGAATTAAAAAATCAAAATTTTTATCAAAATGATGATGAAAGTTTCGAAGAGGTTGACGATCTTGATTCTAAAAATTTTCGGGATAGTATCGATGCGTCGTTGAATGATTTAATGAACTACGAGAAAAAAAAATTCAATCTTGGAGATATCTGTGATTTTGTAAAAATGGGCGTTCAAGTAATCGTTGACGATGAAGTTACTAAACGTTTTGATACCGAAGGTATTGAAAAACATTAATTTCAATTTTAATTTTTTTCTGAAAAGAACTATATCGTGGAAATTTGCTGACCCGAACAAACAAAAATTATACTCATTTGTCGTTAAGGCTAACCATTCTTTGGGGAATAGGTTGTGTTATCAGATATTTGATCTTGTTTCCTACTCGTATAATTGTTACTATTATTGGAGTATTAATGTTGATAGTTTGTACTGCTTTTATTGGTTGCTTACCAGAAAGTAACTTTAAACGAATTCTTTATTGGCATGCTTGTCTTGTTTGTTTTCGAATCCTGTCAAGAGCATTTTCGGGTATTATCACTTTTCATGATCGAAACAACATTGCAAAACCAATGGGAATTACTGTTGCCAACCATACTAGTCCTATTGTGAGTCTATTTTTAATTTTATTCACAATTCATTTTAATCTATCAATTAAAAGGACGTCGCTGTTTTGGCTGTTGACAATTGCTATGCTTTAGTCGGTCAACGGCAAGGCGGTTTTCTTGGAATGTTGCAGAGTGCACTGCAACGAGCTTCTAATCATATTTGGGTTTGATAGATTTGAAATCAAAGATAGAAAATTAGTCACCGAAAGACTTAAAGAACATGTTAATGATCCAAACAATTTACCAATATTGATTTTTCCTGAAGGAACGTGTATTAACAATTCAGCAGTTATGATGTTTAAAAAAGGGTCATTTGAGATAAATAGTATTGTTTATCCAGTTGCTATAAAGGTTGGTAGCTGTAATTCATTACAATTTTCATGGATTAAATTTTTTGTCATTTTTTTTTTAGTATGATTCACGTTTTGGCGATCCGTTTTGGAATAGCTACAAACATGGTTATATGTATTATTTAATGTTGATGATGACTAGTTGGGCGATTGTTTGTGACGTTTGGTATCTTCCACCAATGATCAAAAGGGTATTTTTTTGTTGATAGTCAATATTCAATAAATATCAATTTCTATTTTTTCATATTTGAAGCCGGATGAAGATGCTATCAATTTTGCTAATCGAGTCAAATCAGAGATAGCTAAAAAAGGAGGTTTGGTTGACTTGCAATGGGATGGACAATTGAAGCGATTCAACGCCAAAGAAGAGTGGAAAGAAGAAAAACAGAAAGAGTTCAGTAAAAAAATAAAAATTACTTAACATTTTTTCTAAGTTTTGAGTTGAACTTTATATAAAAAGTATTCATATTTTTAAAACTCATTTTCATGTGATATATATTCATTTTCTCATATATTCATTATCTACATGAAGAATTTTTAATATCTGTAAAAAAAAATTTGTTATCATTTCATAAGGCTGCTAATAATACGACTCATATTAAAAAATCGAAGACCTACCAATAAAAAATAAACTTTAGACCAGAGGTTCTCAACCTTTTTTTTGTCGCGGCATAATTTTAAAAATTCAAAAATTTGACGGTACACAAGAAGAACTTGCTTCAGTTTTTGATTTTTTTGGTGCGAAATTTGCTAACAGTTGGACATTTTAGCTAGCAAGGCATTCAATGATCATTGAAAAGTTCTCTTAAGCATATTTTTACAAATGACGGTAAGTTTTCAATAAGGAAACAATTAATAGAACACAAGAGCGATTTTACATCAGCGCGCACCAGTTTTTAAAACTCATAAATATTTGAACGTGTTAAAACGTTAAAAAACCTGGTGTAAAATTTCTCGTATATATATGCTATATACAAGTACAGTGTATATGGGTTATCATCTTTCCGGAGACTTCGGGCTAAAGATAATGGGTTGGCCATTAGGTAAGATTTTTTTCTCATTTTCCGGGTTGGACAAGGTCTTGGAGTAGTGAATCCCACAATGTGTTGAAATTCAATTTTATTTCATTTTTAAATAAAATTAAACTAGTCATTTGCGGCAGAAAGCGGTCAAACCCCTATGAACGTAAACATGTAACTTTTTTTAGTATCTTTCAATGTATTGAACCATTTTTTACTAACTTTGGATCGTTATGACAAAAACAAATTTACTAAATTTTTAAACTCAAAATATCAAAATTATTAAATCTGTTTTAATTCAAGCTCAAATATTAAATAAATAGTTTTATAAAGATTGGTATGAATTTGTTAGTTAAGTGTTCCTAAATTTTTGGTCACCACTGTATGTTTGGTGTTAATATTTTACGAATTTAGAATAAAAAATCATAAATTGAGACATTAATATACAACGTTATTTTCTTTTTTTGAATAGCATGTGATTAAAAATAAATGTATATAGATAATAGTTTAAAAATTTTTTGGTTATAATTAAGAACTCAGAAACTTGAATGAATTAAAAATGCCAATTATAGTTTTATTGGACAATTCTTTTTCTATGCAACAGAAAATTCCTACTAGCAGTGCTAATAATCAATGCGAACCTTTGACTCGAATGAAATTAGCTATACATGGATTAAATTTTTTTTTTGAATTCCTTAAAGCTAACAAACTTGAATCGACGGCTTTGCTTTCATTCTCACGAGATAGCAAATTACTTTCTTCTTTCACTCGGGATTATGAATTTTTAAAAAATTGTTTGATTGATATAGATTTTGCTGACAAGTCAAATTTGCTCAAGGCTTTAAATTCATGTTGTGAAATTTTAAAAGTAACAAGTGTTGACGTATTTTATCATATTGTTATATTCACCGATGGAAATTCATTGCTTCAATCTTGTTCATTAAACAAAAACACCCATCTTTTCAATGAAAAAGAGCTTAGTGAATTTGAGAACTTAAATTTTCCACATGTTTACAAAGTTCATGTAGTTTGTCTCACAACAATTAACGATCCTGCTTTACAAAAATCGTTGTCTTTATACAAAAACATCATATCAAAAACGTCAAGTTCTTTTGAAATCAATACGGAATACGAGAAAGGTCAAGTTTGGGTTCCTGATAATATTACTTTGTCAACTCGAGTTGTTGAAGAGCTGATTTTCAAAATTTTCGTTAGTCATTTCCGAACATATGCTGGAAAAATTGCTTGCGGAAATCTGACAGGTTTTGTTGGACTTTATCCAAATCTCAAATATGACAAATTTACTTCGAAAATTAAAGAAAATTTAGATATTATACAAATCTGTGGGTTTTTGAATTGTGATGAAATAGCAAATCCGCCGGTTTATTCTCGACATTATGTTATTCCTCTAGCAGAAACCAATGTACATGAAATGAAAAAATGGATTTCATTTCTGAATATCAAATCTGATTTGTCTGATCAAGACATCATAAATCTTTTCAGCGATGAAAGCAAGCAACCATCTTTTGCAGTATTAATACATGGAAGTTTGAAAATAGCTAACATGGTAGCTTTGTGTAGAATTGGATCTTCACATCAATGGTATGGTATTCTTCATTCGGTGAATAATAAAAACAGATCAAGCTTGATGCTCTATACCTTTGAACCGGGTCTAGACTCAGTACCATGGATATCAAATTTTCATAACTTTTCATTAAGTGAAAAACTTGCAACTACTGACAAAGTTATAATTAACAAAAAATTTTCAAACTATTACGTTTGGCTACATCAACAATCTATTCAGAATGATGTGCAAAAAATACTCCGTTTTGCTCGAAAACTACCAGAAAAGTTCGATCAATTATGTTTTGAGGTTAACCGAATTCGCCGGACGACTTTGGCATTTGATTTTACTCAATTGATTAAAACAATTGTACAATTGTTGGAACGTGAACGAAATGTTAATGAATTGAGCAACAATTCAGAAATCGTCAATCAATTAAATCAAATCATTCAACAGTTAAAGCAACCAATCAATAAATTGAATTTTTAAATTCGAGTTTCAATAATTTTTATTCAATTCAAGAATAAACATAAAATGATCACAGTCAATTTATGCTGTTAATGTTGATTTACTAATCTTGATTCACATTATAGTCCGTATTAAACAAAGTCAAACAAAAATAAAATCTTCAAAACCAAGAAAAAAAGGGCGTTTTCCTTTGAAAACTTTGAGTGAAATTTTCAGTGATTGTTCTTAATCTTCCCCTACTCGATTCTTTCCTTCGTTCCATTAAAATTGCTGGCATTTGTATAAGTTGCTGGGGTGATTTTTTATCTTTCAATGCTTGAGTCAAATTCAAAATCTGAAAAATTATATTAAATCAATAAACTTTCCGTTATTTTCAATTTATTTTGAGGAAAAATAAAAATTATTAAGACATACTTGACCCCTCATAACAGACATCTGTTTCTCGAAAATGTTTCGATCAAATCCTTTATCGGTCTGAACAAGAATATTTTCAAAATAGTAATTTATATAATTGAAATTTACCGAAAAAAGAAGAAATAATTCGTCACATAAATCTTGAACAATATTTAAATCTGATAATTGATTTAAAACAAGATTCCGAATCCGATCTGAAAAAGGTTTTTTAGCAAAAGACAACCATGCCCAATAATATGGATCTGTTCATAAAAACAATTGAATATATAAATCATAAAAATTTTAAAAAAATTTACAAGTTCTCCATTCATCGGGATGCTTGAAAGGGAATGCAAGACCATTATCAATAGCTGCTATTTTTATACTCATAACTTTTCCTTGATTGAACTCTTGTTTGACCAACCAATTGTCATTTCCTCGATCTGTATTACGTATTATATAATCTAAAACTACTAATTTCTCAAATTCAAATTGAAAATCTTCTAAAACATTTTCATTGAGAGTAATTGACTCGATTTTTCTCAACCAAATACAAGCATCCTCATATCCTTCAACATATTTTTGTAAAGATCCGACCTTGAAAAAAATATGAGCTTGATAATATAAAAATTTAACTATAATAATAAAAAAAACTCACTTTGGGAGGTAAACCGATGCGATTAAAATGTCTTCCTACTTTAGGAAATCTCTCAGTAACATTTCTTTTGGTTCTTGATTTTGCTCTATCAATTGGATTATAATTAAAAGTTTCACTTGTCAGCCTGATGACCTACAATTATAAAGATTGAGAAAAAATTTATTTAAAAACAATGTACCTTTGTTTTTGGGACAATATTTAATTGTAATTTATTATTAACAATCCAAGCTCCAGCTTCAGAAAGATAGCCTTGATTAGGTACTAAACAAGAACGACCAAAACAACAAGGACAACAAAGTTTATGCATCCACTTGGTCCATTTTGGGTTAAGCATTCCATAAGGCTCTTCATCTTTTGGTTTGAAAACGCCCAGAAATTTCTTTATGTAATACAATAAATTAAAAATATACAAATCACAAAAAATTATACCGTTCCATCTTTATTTCGAACAAAATAACTTCCACTAGACCCTTGTGAAATTCTTTTTGGTAAGTAACCATTTTCTATTGCTTGTTCAGTTTCTCGAATTAATATATTGAAATCCAAATCATCAGGAAAATAATTGTTTATTATCTGAGTACTTTCACTATCAAATCGTTTCAATAAAGGTTGATTTTCGCCATCTTGATTCGAGCCATAAGAATGTATAGTATTATTATAATGAGTTTGTGAAGAAGACGAAACGCACGCAACATCTGGTAGAATGGTTTCACTTTCGTTAATGAAATGGTCAAGATTATCAATTTTTTCACAACTCTATAAAATTTTATGATTAACACTTTTTGATTAACAATTTATTTTTACCGTTTGAGAATAAAAATGCGCTTTATTTTTTTCTTCTTTCAAAATTTGCGATTCATTTGTTTCAACATGATTCGAGTCTTCATCAATAATTTTAATCAAATTTTCAGATAAAGGATTGTTTTCAGAATCAAATAAATCTTTTTGGAACACTCGCTCATCGTTTCTCAACAAAAACGATCAAAAGTAATAAACAAGATGTTAATATTGATGATTATATTATCATAAGTTCAATATATAATTGGCTTTAATCATATCACCAAAAATATATTTTAAAAAATAATTTTTATTAAATCAATTCGAAATAATATTTGTTTTATTTAAAAAAAAATAAACATTTCATGAGTACACAATTTATCTGTTAAATTATGCGTTGTTTTTACAAGCAATGCAATAAAATCTATCAAGTTTTGTAATGTTTACCATAGAAATCAATGAAAACTATTTAAAGTCAGGCCTCTCAAAAACGACCAAATGGGCCTGAAAACATATGATCAAAAACGTAAAACCACGAGATGACGCTCAGTGTCTATTAAAGTTTTTTTTACGCATTAATTTTTAGTCTATAGAATTATCTTGTTTTTCTGATAATAAGCGACATTAAATTAACGAAGACCGAAATTCTTATATGAAAAATCATTTAAAGAAGATTCAAATACAAAGTTTCAAATATGCGAAACTTTATACAAAGAAGTTTGATATATTGAAAATCATATATTGGGAAATTTCATATACGAAAAATTAAACACGGATACTCTAACGATTGAGTTTTAGTTTAGTCAAATAATAGCATAGAGCCCCTTTGAATGGTAAAATGTTATTAGCTTTTTACCAAGTTTTTTGAGAACCCTATTTTTTAAATTTTTTTTTGTTAAAATTTTCATTAAAGATTTACTTTAAAAAATTTTCAAATATTTAGTTTAAAAACTCATTGAAAAAATACAAAAAAATACGCCTTTTTGCTTGTGCCCGAGTAACAGAAAATTTTTCTTTATTTCTTCAGGTATGATTTTTCCATATATCATATTAACCCATATATGAGTTTTCGTATAATATATTTCTATATTCAATATTTCCTGTGTATAAATTTTCGGGTATAAATCTTTTCTATATGATTTTTCATATAAAAAATTTCGTAGACCTAAAAAAAATAATTCAAAATAATTTTTTGTTTTTTACACCAATAGATGGCAGAGTTTTTTGATTAATTTTGAGAGTCGTCGATTTTGAGAGGCCTGACTGTATATTCTTCAGAAATGTTCTTTTATTTAGATTGAAATAGTCGAAACAATGAGTCAGTACAGAATCAATATTTTTGCCGTCACATTTTATAGAAAATTGGTTACTAAAAATTAAACCAGAATTCATCTTTTAATTTTATCATTTTTGTTCTATGAATGATAAAAAAAATTTATATACGAATGATTTTAAATTTGTAAAATGATTCAAAACGACTTGACTGAAACTTGGGTCGAAACCAAAACAGAAAATGGCAAATGTTATTATTATAATGCTAAAACGAGAGAAACTACGTGGTTGAAACCCCAAAATGTTAAAATACTGACTCAAGAACAATTTTTTCAAACAACTATAACAAACTCGGGCCAGAGAGCTACAAATGGTAAGAAAACAAATGAAAAGTTGGTTAGATTGTGAAAGTATAGTTGTTTTTTTAAATTAATTCTGTTGTGTTGATTCTGTGCCTTTTTAATTCAAATATAATTATGGAAGGTAAAATATTGATACAATAAAAGAAAAATTTATAAACAAATTTTTCCTAGAGTTTTTAAAACTGTTGATAATGAGGAAAATTGTTTAATTCATTGAAAAAAACTTGTAACAATTTAAAAATTCGTTGTAATTCAATTTATAAAAATGTCTATGTGAAATTTATAGACATTCAAAATGCGAAATTCTTTTCGGATCTCTTTAGTAATACATTTTTCTCATATTAAAGTTTTATCTTTTCTGATAATCTCACTTTTTTTTATTTATGTTGATGCAACAAGCGTTAGAGCTTTTAGCATTTTTACAAAGGCTAAACAAAAAATCCATCGCATGACACATATTCATAAATGCCGAAAAAAATTCAGTTTGTTGAAATTGAATAATTGAAAGCTAATTTTTTTTTTAATGATCTGATATTCTATTAGATACTTCAAAAAAAAGTCCAAGTTTTCAGAAAAACCAAAATCTCTCATATGTTTTAACCCAATTTGTATTGATAAAATTTGTCATTAAAATAAATTAACTTCAAAGACAAAATTGGAGATGTATCTATTAATTCAGTATCGAATCGTTGAAATTCTTAAAAAAAATTTCATTTATAAATCTGTTTCAGTTCAATTTTAATTCAAGCAATATTAATCTTTATATTGATTACAATTATAATTATTTCGCCATGGCTTTAATCGATATCCACGGCCCAATGTTGGGGTTGGGGATCACAAGATTGCACAATTACTAAAATTACAAAATTAATACAAGTTGAATTAAATACATAAAAATTTATCGCATTCAGAGAAAATCTTTAAAATAATTTTGAAAAGAACATTCAACAATGATTGTAAATATTTAAAACAGTTTCTTTTAGACTGATTTCAAGTAGCTTTGTAAAAAATGCATAAACTTTTGGAATTTTCTCCATCATGATAATTTTAATGAATGCTTTTTAAATTTATAGTTAATCCACCAACTCTTCCTGAACAACTTTCTATAGGTTTACCTTCGTTTGTGTCATCCACCAGATTTCCTCCTCCATTCATTCCAGGAATTACTCCAGCTGGTATAGATAATCCAATCTTGTATGAAAATAAATTGTTTTATATAGGTTTACCATTTGGAGCTGCAATACCAAGTCCATGGGTTAATCAACAAACAATGATTTCATCAGGTGTCGATCAATTAAAACAACAGCTCGTTTTCAAGATTGACTCCGAATTGCGTTTACAGGCAGCTGAATGGACTGAACATAAAACACCAGATGGTAAAATATATTATTTCAACGCAAAAAATCAACAATCGGTTTGGGAAAAACCTAAAATTCTTTCTCAATTCCAAGGCAAGTTTTTGTAACATTTAATATTTTTTAAATTGATTTATTGTTTTAGAAGCGCTTGAAGAAGCCCAAAAAATAGATAATTCTAATAAACAAAATTCTGTTGGAACTACATCTGAGGTAAGATCACAGGATAAAATTGAAAATAAACCTTCAGAAAATAAAAAAGAAGAAAAAAAAGATAAATCAAAGCCATTTCAAGTACTCCAATTTCTGGAACACCATGGTAATTTTACTTTTAGTTTTGTTTTCAATTCAAATGATTTTTTCAGGTGCGTTGTTTGGACTGGCGACAATCGGGTTTTCTTTTTCAATCCCAGTACGAAAACTTCACTTTGGGAATGTCCACCAGAGCTGAAAAATAAATCTCAAGTTGCAGAACTTTGCAAAGCTCCACCCAAAGAAAAAGATTCAAATCTCAACAAAAGATTGAATGATAATCAAATGGGAGAAGAAGAAAATTCCAATAAAAATAAAAAACAAAAGTAAAGCTATTTAATCTGATAACCTCAAAATTTCTAATATAAAAAAACTATTCTCAGAACTGAAAACGGTAAGGATATCAATAAAAAAGAAAAAAACGAAGCTGAAATTATAGCATCTAAACAAAGAGAATCGCTGTCTATCGAAGAGAGAACTGTCTTGTTCAAAACTATGCTACTTGAAAAAGAGGTAATTTAAAAGTTTCAGCACAGCCAAAAAAATTCATTTTATTGAAAAAATTAGGTTTCTGCTTTTTCAACATGGGAAAAAGAACTTCACAAGATCGTTTTCGATGAGCGTTATCTGCTTCTGACATCCAAAGAACGTAAACAAGTTTTTGAACAATATGTTAAAGAACGAGCTGAAGAAGAAAGAAAAGAGAAACGGCAGCGACAAAAGGAATATCGAGAACGGTTCAGACAATTACTAATAGAATCAGGCTTAACTTCACGTTCAACTTATATTGAATTTGTACAAAAACATGGAAAAGATAGTAGATTCCGTAATATTGAGAAATCAAGAGACAGAGAATCTCTTTTTAACGATTATATTTCCGAAATTAGAAAGAAAGAAAACGAAGAAAAAGAAAAACAACGAGAAAAGGTATTTTCGTTTGATTAAATGAGAAATTAATTTTAATTATTCTGTGAATTCAAAGATTAAAGCCAATTTTTTGGAACTTTTGAAAGAACAAGATTTCATAAACGAACATAGTTCATGGTCTGAAACTAAAGAACAAATCAGAAATGATCCACGTTATAAATCACTCGAAAGTGGGTCTATAAAAGAGATGATTTTCAGAGAATACGTATCTCGTTTAAATAAAAATGTGTCAAACGTCGAAAAAGAAATAAAAGAAACTCTTAAGGAAAAAGAAAAACAGGAACGAATTGAAGCAAGCTTAAGAGAACGTGAAAAGGAAGTTCATCGAGAATTGGCTGCACATTTCCGTGAAAGAGATAAAGAACGCGAACAACATTTGCATAAAGAAAAGGTTGAAAGTTTCAACGCTTTACTGATAGATTTGATTCGTAACCCTAATATGAATTGGCGGGAAGGAAAGAAACTCATGAAAAAAGACCATCGATGGGATTTGGTAGAAATGTTATCTCGTTTGGAAATGGAATTTTTATTCGATCAACACACTCAAAATTTAATGATGAAAAAACGTGAAAAATTTAAACAAATGCTAGATGAAATTAAAGACTTGAGTTTGCCAACCACTTGGAAAACTGTTCGTCGCTTAATCAAAGATGATTCGCGTTATTTAAAATTTTCAAGTAGTGAAAGAAAATGCGAACGTGAATTTAATGATTACATGAAAGAACGTTATTTTCAAGCTCGAAACAAATTTGAAGAGTTATTAATTGAAACGAAATTAATCACTTATAAAACTAAACAAATGATAGAAGAATCAGAGCAACATTTGCAAGATATCATAAGCGTTTTACAAAATGATAAACGATATTTGATTCTGGAAAACTTTGCCGATGATCGAAGACAAATGTTGATAGATTACATAAGCAAACTTCATCATTTAGGACCTCATAAAAACATCACATTAATTGAATCATCAAAAAAAAAATGATTTCAATTTTTATTTGAAACTCATTGATTTAAATATGATAGTTTTTTTTCAAGATAGATCTGATAACATTTTTTTACAGACCAAATTTTAATCACTAGTTTACATTCAATTTTTTCTCATTTTTAAAAGAAATTTTCATTATTTGAATTTTCATTGTTTATCAATATTTGATAGACTGTTGATTATTTACCCAGGTCTGATTGGCTGATACTCTCAAAAGTATCCGTGATGATGTTTAAATGTAAATAAAAACTTTAATTTATCATGGCATTAGCGATATATTTTAAAGGACTTAAATAGATTGTTTCAAAATTAAATACGGATTTTTTATGATTATGGTACACACACATACGCTGTTGCTCATTGTTTTATTAAAAAAAATAGCTCGAAAAAATCATGGCACCTTTAGTTGAAATTTGCGTTGATAATTTTCAATCAATTCAAAATGCTTTTGATTGTGGAGTGAAAAGAATTGAATTATGTTCTTCATTAATGGTAAAAAAAGTTTTTATTCAATTTTTAATTCCTCTTTTTTGCTTAGAATGACGGTTTAACTCCAAGTTTAGGTCTCTTCAAATTTATCAAAGGCCAATTCCCTCAATTGACTATTTTTCCTATGATAAGGTTTTTTAATTTTTTTTCAATCTCAAAAAATATTAAGCTTGTTTAGACCAAGAGGAGGAGATTTTTTGTATTCACCCGAAGAGCTATTTATAATGGGTGAAGATATCAATCAATTCAAAAATCGAGGAGCAGATGGTTTTGTTTTTGGCTGTCTTAAAAAAGATGGATCAATAGATATCGATGCTAACAAATTTCTTTTAGGTGAACTGTTGATAGTAAATTTAAATTTAATTCAAATATTTTTTTTTAGAGCAAGCCAATCCATTACCATGCACATTTCATCGTGCTTTTGATGTTTCGAAAAATATGGAAAATTCTTTAAACACAATCATAGATTTAGGATTCAAGCGTCTTTTAACAAGTGGTTCCTGTAAAACAGCTTTAGATGGAATTAGTAATATAAAAAAATTGATCGATTTTTCAGAAGGAAAAATCGTCATCATGCCCGGTGCGGGCATTAATCCAGAAAACTTGGAAACAATTTTGAAGGAAACCCAAGTTAAAGAATATCATTGCTCAGCTTCAATCGAACATCATTCATTGATGGAATTTCCTATTGATTCTAAAATACTTTCGAACCATACATGGAAAGTTTCTGATCCCGAAACTATTAAGAAATTGATTGAAATATCCAACAAATTTTAATTTGTAAAACTATTTTTACAATCAAAAAATTATATAACTTTAAAATCAACTTTTGTTAAAGTGTCAATTCCTATCTCAATTGAATCACCACTTTTGACTTGACTAACTCCATGTGGTGTTCCGGTCAGAATAAGATCTCCAGGCTCTAAAGTAAAATACTGGCTTATGTAACTAATAAGTTTTGGAACTTTAAACAACATATCGGAGGTGTTTCCTTGTTGTTTAATATTTCCGTTGACTTTGCACCAAATATTTAATGAGTTGTAGTTTAATATTGCTTCTTTGGGAATAAAAACTACCCACTGGACATGAAGTATCGAAAGCTTTAGCTAATGTCCAAGGCTCGCCGTTTTTTTTGGCTTGTGTTTGAAAATCTCTGGCAGTCATATCGAGAGCAATAACAAAACCACCTATAAAATCTTCTGCTTCATTCTCTTCAATTTCTGATCCTTTTCTATTGATTACGATTCCTAATTCAACTTCGTGATGCAAATCTTTACAATTTTTTGGTATTTTTATTGTTTCTCCAGCAGTGACATAAGCGGAAGCTAATAAATATTTCTAAAATGAAAAAAAAAGAATTTAAGATAACAAAAATTGCCTTACATGGTTTGATAAAAAGAACTGGCAAATTCGATGTTTGATGTTTCATCTCATCAATGTGTTGTTTGTAATTTCTACCAAAACAGATTATTTTTTTACTAAATTCTGTAAATCTTGAAAGTCTCATTTTTCAAAAACGAATTAACAAAAATACAAATAAAATCTTAAACAGTATTAAGTAAACAGTTTTTTGTTAATTGCAAAGTTTCCTATCATCAAATGATGATCCCTCATATTTATTTCAAACACATTTTTAACGTTTAGCTAAGCCATTTTTTAAAATTGAAAGTTTTTTTGTTGTTTGAATTCAAAATGGTGTTTTTTACTTGCAATTTATGCGGAGATTCGTTGAAGAAAAATAGAGTTAATATTCACGTTCAACAATGTTCAACTTCAAATTTAACATGCCTTGATTGTAATCAAGATTTCAGGTAGCTTAGTTCTTTATTTTGAAAAATACAAAATAGAATTTAATTCTTAATTCTATAAAGCCTAAACTCTTACGCTACGCACATTGAATGTTTAACTGAAAATCAAAAATACGGAGGTGAAAATGCCAAGACCCAAAACTTCAAAGGAAAAGCGAGACAAAATGAATGGGTTAAAGTAAAAACAAACGCTTGTCGGCAATTTATTTTAAATTTTTTTTATTTGCACAGAAAATCAAGTTGGCAGTTGAAAAAAATACGTATCCTAAAGATGTACAATTTATTTTAAATTCATTGGTCAATTTCGACAACATTCCAAGAAAAAAATCTAAATTTTTCAATTTTATTAAAAACTCTTTTAAAATCAAAAATGAGAATCTAATCGATAAAATTTGGAGTATTTTTGAAAGTTCTATCAGAACTGACTTTGAAAATGGTTTTGATCAGAAAAAAAATCAAAATAAATGTGTTGAAAATTTAAAATTAACTAAACCATTTGCTGATCAAAACGACCTTAACATTTTAATGGATAAAAAACCGAAAAACGAAGAAATGGGTGTTAGAAAACTACGAATGAAAAAGATTATAAGTGAAATATTGAAAAAATATGATGAAATCTCATATTCAAAACTTCAAAAAAAGGTTTTTTACATTAATTAAATTTTATAATCAATTTTTTTTACAGGTATTAAGATATTATAACAATAATAATTATGATAACGACCAGGATATATTAGAATTGCTTGAAAAAAAAGTTCACAAGAAAAAATTCATTTTTATTGACGATTGTGTGAAATTAGCGAATAAAGTTTGATAATAATAATATTCAATAATTTTTTTTCGATATCATTCAATTAATTTAAAGACTTTTGGCTGCTCGAGGTCTTTGAAGAGGTGGATCAAATGTTGGTGTCGTATCTGTTATAGAGACTATATTCAACTGCGCTAGTTGAAGTCCTTTAAATGAAGACATTCTGCCAGGGCCTAAACCATTGACGCATACTCTGACTGTTTGATATCCCATTTTCAAAATGAATTTTCCAAATGCTGTAGCAGTTACTTGTGCAGCAATATTTGTACCTTTCCGACAATTTTTAAACCCATCCACACCACAAGACCGATTGTACAAAGGCATGCCTTGATGCGTTGTCAGCTGAAACAGAGTATTGTTCTTCGTTGCTTTGATATGAACTATTGGAAGCATTTTAAAAGGAGTTTCATTGTAGAGACGATCTTCAGTTTCTATTTCAGGAAATTCACATTGTTTACTTATTCCAGCTAAATCAATATCGATAGATTTTTCACCGAGAACTCCTTCGTCTTTTTTGGGCATGGATTTGAGCATTTGTCTTTTGTCATCGGGTTTCATTAAAAATGAATATGTATTTATACTTCTAAACTGTGTCTTTAAATATGAACGAAACATTTTGAATGAGTTCTTGATGATATTCAATATTTAAACTTGTTTTTTTCAAACGATAATTTTTTGCAATTATAATAACCTGAAAAATAGGTAAATATAATAATCTAACCAAAAGTTGAAATTTTTTCTTGAAATTGCTCAAGCAAACCAAACATATGATTTTAAACTATAGTTCATATATGAAAACACTAGGTAGCACCATAGTTTTTTCTGAATTACTAACGAGACAGTGTTTTCATTTTTTCTAAATTTGGTTTTACAAAAAGAGGTAAAAATTCTCAATTTACAAATATTTAGAAATTTTAAGAGTTTTTAGCACGTTGACGGTCATTTGCGGCTATAGCCTCAAAAATTTCAGTTGTGGTATACAAATAAAAACAGTATATTAATGAAAACAGAATTTGAGTATCAATTTTTGAACTTCACTTTTTCTAGTGTTTGTCAATGTGTTAATAAGTATTTGATGCAGATTGTATCACATCAATACTTGGGCTCATGATTTCTGATTTTTTTTTAAAGCAAACTTATTAGTGTAATTTCTATAACCTGATTATTATTAATTGTAACTTCTTTTATTATATTTTCTAATTATTGAATTATTTAGGTCTTTACATATACGATCAATTAATTAATTGTATTTGAAAACGCTGAATTTTTTTAATTGAATGCAACAAATACGTAGCAAATCGCCAAAAAATTTTATTGAAAAGTAAAAATTTTAAAAAATAATTATTTAATTCATTTTTTTAGTCAATTAAAAACTGAAAAAAATATGAACTGATTTTTAAAACAATAGAAATTAATTTTATAAAGAAACCAAAGTCAATTTTATTGCAAGACATTGTTTTTGAAAACGTATTAATAGAAAAAATAATTTTAGCAAAAAGTTTCCATTTTTGGTGATAAATCATAATACTATAGCAACCAATATTAATTGAAAAAACTTTTAAAATGCCACACGTCTTCATTCAAAAAAAGTTTTAAATACGGATTAAAATGAATCTCAGGACTAGCAAACTAACTTTTCAAGATTTTTTCCAGGTGAAAATGATAAATGATAATGAAAAAAAAAGAAAATTACCAGTAATACAACTCAATCAGTTTACTTTCTAATATATTTTATTTACAGAGATTTGATTGAAAAAGCTAATAATGGATTTGTGAAAATAAAATTTGGAAAGTGATATCCGTCGAAACGATTACATTTAGTTCAGAAAATGGACTTAACAAAGTTCACGTGTTTGCTCGTTTAGATAAACAACCAAAAAATGAATATGAGTTTGGCATTCGGTAAATAAATCAATGGAAAAACTGAAAAGTTTTGATTCAATTTCAATATATATATAAACTGTAGTCATAATTAGTAAATAGTGGAAATAATTAGTGGAATATTTTCAGAATAATCAGGTTTGCTTAATTGATTTTTAAGTTTTTTGGTCAAATCGGTTCAATTTATTTATCCTATTTTCTGAATTATAAGAGCCATTTTTAGACAAAATATACTTTTTAACGACAATTTTTTTTCTCATTTTTACAAGCAAAAATCACAAAATGACATTACTATGGCTTTTAATATTGAAATATTAAAATATTAAATAGAGATCCAATTTTTATTACCAATTATTTATTTGGTTTTTTAAAATAATATTGTGTTATTGAGAAAAAAATTATTGAATATCTTGAAATTATTGTCTTTGAATTTTCAACAAATTGAAAAGTTCAAAACATTTTGAAAAGAATTATTCATTTTTGTTTTTTAATTTGTGCACAAATGGTACAACCATGCATGTTTTTCTGGTTTTAACAATGGTTTTTAAAAAACAAGAATTAATCAAAAAACACAATTTTTCATTCAAGTCGAAAACTTTTCAGTTTAACCATGCATAATAGCACTAAAAAAAATTTTTTTTAATCGTTTTAATTTAGTCTGTGGTTGAATCGTAAAAAAGAAAATGATATGCATATTCAAAAACTTAAAGCATTTGACTTTATCCCTAAACTCAAAATAATAGGTCATCAACATGGAAATTTTACCGATTTGAATCAAAATTATCCAATTCAATCTAAGACATTTTTAAATGAGTTGAATTTCGAATCCTTTAATGAACTAGTAGATAGCTTGAACAAGTACTTAAATCAAACCCCTAGTATTGGTATATTTCAATTTAATTATAAATAAAGCTTAACGTTATTTAAATCAATTAGGTCGAATTATTAATATTGAGACAGTTTCGCTGCCTATTGAAAATGATGAATGGAATGTTGATAATAAAAAATTACGCTGGAAAAAAAATTCTTTACGTGGAATATTGTTTTTTCTGAGAGTCCATTTTGATGAAAAACTATTTGCTCGAGAATGTATTGAATTTTTCGATTACATTCCTGAAAACACAACTTGGAATACTCCGTTAGCTTTACCGATAATGGAATCTTTTAGCAAGTAAACAAACTCGAATGTTAAATTTTAATAAGCAAAACTTTATGTATTTTTTAAAGTATATTAAAAAAAGCATCGATTGATTTGAAAAACCATTTGAAAGAATCATTTCGTCTTTTATCGTGCAAAACGCTATGTTACCCAACAACAGGTTTTTGATAATCAAACTTTAAAAAATTTAACAATATGAAGTTTAATAGATTTAATGAGTTGACTTCTAATTGTGTTAATTCAAAAAAAAGCTTTTACTCCGGATTAGAATGGAAGAAACAACAAATTTTTTGGACCAAATTTTTTCGAATTTTTATTTCAAAGCCTTCAGATACAATATCAGCTGAAAAAGAAGATAATTGGCTAAATATCGATATAGAACCAACAATATTGAATTGGTAATTTGAACATTATTTATTGAGCAAATTTATGCAATTATAATCATTAATTTTAGCAAAATATTTTCGCCTAGAAAACTTTCTTTTAAAAATGAATCTGAGTATGAATCGATGTTGTCTTATAAAGAATCAATAATGAATTTTTTTGAAAATAAAGGTTAGTAGTATTTTGAATTCATAGCTTAATTATGAATATTTTCTCTTTGTTAAATAGAGGTTGAAATTTTGTCGATTGAAACAGAAATTTTGAAAAACTCAACAAATTCTACGTTTCCATTAATAACAACATTAATTGACTCAAACTTACAATTGCTCAACTATCCTTCTGATCAATTAGTGATTATAAAAGTTTACACAAATTCATCAAAAATTTGAAAGTTTATTGAAAATTTTAAAAAACAGATCCAACTTTATTAATTAATGTTTGTGTAACCAAACTTTTGAGCATAGCAAATTCGAGCCATTCGAAACATTTGTTCTTTTCTTTCTTGAAACGATGTAGAGCGCTCAGCTGTTGTTTTACCAAACTTTTTTGCTTTGAAACAAAATTTCTTCATATCAGAATAAATAGATGAATCGGAAACTTCAGATTCTTTTGAAGTTTCAATTTTATTTTTTACAACACCACTCAGAATAAGATCAATAGTATCATCGATGTTTTTAGTTTTCATGATATTTGTTCGAATAGTTTCTAATGAAACTTGGGGCCAAATTTCTTCAATTTTAATAATCATCTTTTCAATGTCTGAATTATTTGTAGAATTTCGAGAAATACTAACTTTGTTTTTCAAGTTTTGATTTAAGAAATCAAAACGTAATCGTTTAACAAAATCTTTTTTATCTTGAATTACAAAATTAGTTGGACTTAGGTTTGCTTTTAAACCAATTTCAATTTGAACACGTTTTGCAAATTCTTTTGAGTTTTCATTATCATATCTCGAAATTTTTCCTAAATTTCTTCAGATATAAAAAATTTTAATAAAAGTAATTTTTAATTTAAGCATACTTTAAATCAAAAACAGTGATAGGAAGAAAAAGAAGCCAAGCCAAATTAGTAACCCAGTTAGCTTCTATTGGAGAAACACTAATGTTGAAAAGTGGTCTTTTAGTTTTAAGAGTAATCATATGTACAGATTGTTGATTTATGGAAGAAAAATCAAATTCAAATAATCCCTTTTTACCATTTGTTTTACATTGTTCTGGAAAATAAACTACGGGCATTTTTGAGTTTTTAATGTCATTCAATTTGGAACAAAACAAATTGATATAAGAAGGAAACGCATTGTGGCTTGAGTAAACGCAAGGTAAAATCAAATTTATAACTAAAATGTCAAAATCTGAAATATGATTAGCGACGAATACCCTTTCTTCTGAATTTTCAGAAAATTCTTCGTCAATATCAACGGCTAAACCAAGTACAAAAAATAAAGATCTAAAAACATAACTAACAAATCAGGTTATTAAAAAAATGAAAACAAAATATAGAATCACCTTTTTAAAAACTTTTTTTTTGGTATAATGAGGGAAAGAATAAGCACATAGAGAAATAAAAAAAATCTGATCACAAAAAGACAAAGTCCTAATGGTGAATATAAAATTACCAATACCAAATCTGAAAATGTTAGAATTCTGAAAACATAAAAAATAAGTTAATAAATAAATTAAATAAGTTAATACCTTTTCAAATCAAACAAATCTTCCAATATACAAGATTTTTTTTCAAATGAGTTCAAGACATTGTTTTCGTTTGGCATTTTAAAAACTAGCTCACTAGACTGGACAAAATATTTTCAAAGAAAAACTCATAATAGAAAGCGAAAAATCCAAGATACTATCAAAATGCCGTTTATACGCGGTAAGTCAACAAAGTTTAACCCACGTGTTTACATTTAGACATGTTTTCTCATTTTCAATTCTGATGGAAAATTTGTGATCAATGCTTCACGATGTGACAAACATGATTATAATATTTTCATTCATTTCTTCAATATGATAAATCAATTAGAGAAGAAACCATTAAGAATAGTGATAGTTTTTTTTCGCTTTTAGTATAAAATTTTCATGTAAAGACCTTTTAAAGTTGTCAATCTTATTGGTCCAAATGTAGTTATCGCTGATTTGTTTGGACATACTAAATTAATTCACAATAATCATTTAAAAAATTTTTTAGCGATCGACAATATGATGTGCTACGAGAATGTAGTAGACCGTCTAAACTTTGGACTCTAGTTAACTTTCAACGGACCTAATTTATTTGTTTGGATCTTAATATTCGAACTTTCCTATTTATTTAACTGCCTACATCTTACTGCTCACTTTTACTCTAAATTTTATTTTTATAAATTTATAAAGCTTGGCGGTACATTTCAAAAATTTGGAGGGACAAAAAAGTGCCTTGTAACATAACTTCTGCTCTTGGTTTATTGCTCTGATTATTTTGATCGTATCTAAAATGCTGTTTTGGAATATTTCAGTCAAAAACTCACTAATCTTTATTGTTTTTTGATCTAAAATTTGTTCAAAAAAAATTGTTGATAATGAGGGTGATTAGACTATTTGCTAAAAAAAAATTTATTGAAAATTTACGCGTTTGAGTTTAATGTGAAAAAAACGATAAAACATTCCGGTTTTTTAAATATTTTTAAATGCGGCCACAAATGTGTTAACCTTTACGACACCGAGCCATTTTGAAAGTTGGCTACCAGCTACAGCTAATAAATTCGATGAAGCGTTTAATCAAAAAAATTTTTCAATTATTTAATTGAGTTAAAATATTTTGAAATAGTTTATTTTTTCTGTCGGGAATACATTACTCGTTTGAATAATTTTGATGGAGTTTTAAAAGATGTTTTAAAAACTTGATTTTTGACATCACTGTGGTGAAAAAATGCTTATAATTAAGAGAAAATATTAAATAATAATAATAAATACCTATTTAATCTAGGTAATTTTGCAGGAATGTTATCGATTGAAGATAAACTTGATTTAGTTGTTTCTAAACTTTCACAAGATTTTTGTTCTAAACGCAATAAACTTTCATCGATTTTAGTATCTTGCAATTCAACAGGATAAGTTGATCTAAGATGAGGTTTCAACAAAGAGTTTCGATGAATTAAAGTTTGAATACGATCATCATCATTAGGATGATTTTTGCCAATTTTGAACAACAGTGATGGCTCGATTTCATTTGGATCCATAAATTGTCCTTCCTCATCAGCCATTTCCAGCTGAGATCCGACACGTTTAAGATTGATAGATTGATTTGAGCTTTTTGTTGTAAATTGAATACTCGAATTATTTTCTAAATTTTCAACATATTGAAAATCTTTTTCAAAATGAAATTGAAAATGTTTTTTTCACTATGAGACTTTTTCAATTTTTCAATTTCTTTTTCCAAAGCCTCGTTTTCTTTTAATAATCTTTCTTTTGTAAATCTTTCTAAAACAAAAGAATGTTTTTCTATTTCTAGCTTTTTTTCCAATTTTTTTATATGTGAATTTTTTTTTTTCAAATCATTTTGCAAATCAATTTTTTCCTTTTCAGATTCAACATCTTGTGAATTATGTGCTTTAAAATCTTGCAATTGTTTTTGCAAATTTATGTTGTCATTCGTAGATTCTTTCAATAGCTTTTTCATCGTTGAGATCTTTTCATTTTGATGGAAAATTTGTGCTTCAATTTTTATAACTTTTTGTCGAGTGTTTTCAATTTCTTGTGAAAGATTTTGGTTTTCTATTGCTAATTTTTCTAGTTGCGCATCAGATGTGTGTTTCAAATGGGCCAACACGCTCAGCGATTCAATATTTTTGTTGTACTTTAAAGAAAGATTTTGATATTCTAATTGAGTAATTTTGATATCATCTTGCAATTTTTTAATTAAAGCATTTTTATTTAACTGTTGATTTTCTTTGAAATTTTCGATTTTTTTCTCAAGTTTTAAAATAGCTTGATTTTTATCTTTACACGATTTTTCTAATATCAATAAAACTTTGCAAAAACTTTCGAAACATTTCATTAAATTATTTGTTGAAAAATTTTTTTCATTTATTAAGCTTTCTATTACTCCGACCTGTTTTTTTATTTCTTCAGAGTTTTGAAAAAAAACATTCTTAAAAGCTTCAAATTCTTTTTTAAAAAATTTTAATTTTTCACATAAATTTTTTGTGAAAATCTTTTTGGCTTCTAATTTGAATTCGAACTGTTTTTTCTCATTTTTGAAATCTTCATTCAGTTTAGATAAAATATCATTTTGCGAGATTAATTCTTCTGTTTTTTTGTTGATAATTTCAGAAGAGTTTTGGAATTCTTGAATCTGGAAATTTTTTTGCTGGCATAAAACTTTGTAATTTGAGATTTCACTTTTCAATGCTTCAATTGACTTTGATTTTCTGATATTTTGTTTTCAAAAATTTGAAGTTTTATTTTTGATTCATCAATTTCATGTGAAAGAACTTTGATTTGTTCAATTAATTCTTTCGTCTTTATTTCGTGATTTTGGCATTTCGAAACATATTTTCAAGCTCGAGCAAGTTGTTATTAAGATTATTGATTATTTCTTTTTTACAACTTATTTCGATTTCAAATTGTTGTAATTTGCTTTCTAAATCTGCATTTAATAAATCTTTTTGTAAAATTGATTTTTCAAAATTATCTATTTGAGTTTTAAGACTTTTTATTTTAGTTTCGTTTATTGACTCGTTTTCCAAAAGTTTTTCATCAAAAAGTCTGATTTTTTCATCAAACGATGTTCGTTGTTCTTGGATTATTTCCTTTAAATTTTTGTGTTCCTCTTCAAGATTATTATATTTTGTTTCAAAATTAACTAGTTTTGATAAACTATTTTCAGAAAAAATAATTTGCTCATCGAGTTTTTTTTTAATTTCAAAATTATTTTTTTTAGCCGATTCTAATGATAAAATGAGATTTTGATTTTCTTTAATTAAAACCGTATTTTTTTCTTCATTTTTTAAATTTTGCTTTTTAAGTTCTGAAATTTCTTGGAGTTTTGCTTCATTTTCTGACTCTAAATCTTTTATTTTTATATCTGCTATTGTTTCCCCACGAAAAAAAACACTCGAATTTAAAGCAGAAGAATTCCCAATTGATATATTTAAAGAAGAATCCATTTTTTTATTTGAATAAAAACATTCTTTCAAATCTTTAATTTCATTTTCTAGTTCATTAATGTATTTTTGTTGATCATTCAATTCTTTTAAATTTTTTTGTACTAAATAATTCATTTCATCAATTTTATTTGCTAAAATAATATTTTCATTTTGCAGAAATTCAAATTCGTTTTTTTTATTTTCTAGTTTTTCAATCAGAACATTTTTTTCTTGAAGAATTTTTTGGAAAATTTCAATTTGTTCTAATGACAACTTTTCTTCTTGTTGAGATAATTTCAATTTTGTTTCTAAATTAGTGTACTCGTTCTTCAGAATATCATATCTACAATTTAAAAAATTTTTAATTTTTAATAGTTTTTTTTTGATAACATACTTATCCTTCAAATCATTATAAATTTCTTCTTCAATAACATTTCTATTTCTGAGAGATAAAATTTGATTTTTATTTGCTTTTATTTCATCATTTTTCTTTTGAATTAATTTGTTTTTTTCTTCAAGAGTATCTTCTAAATAGTCAATTTTAGTTAAAAACTCCAGTTTTTTTTTATTATCCCTATAAAATCAAAATTAAATTTTTAGAAAATATTTAAAATTCTCACATTTTTGAAATTTTGAATAAAAAACTAAATAATTTAGTATCAACAGTTTGTAAAAAAATTTAAAATTTCAAGATTTAACGGTCAATTTTACATAAGCTTCTATTTTTACCCAGCTTGTACTTTGAGTATCTCTTCGTATAAGTTCTTAATTTATTTTTTAACTTTTTGGAGATTTTGAAGAGTAATGAAATATATTTTTCAAAAAAGATAATTTATTAAATATGAAGTAAAAAAATTTTAAAACAATGCTGCTAATTATTATGCATCTTGTTGGTTGTGTTGAGTATTACAAAACTATCGTGCCTTATCAAGTCTAAAAAATGTTCATTAAAATTATAAATCTTTGATGTCGAAATAATTTGTTCACTGAATCATGTTGACTAGACTGTTTTTTCGAAATCTAAAAAACTCTATCAAGTTTTAGTTCATACAATGGACGCTCAACTTGAGTTTGAAATTGATAAAAATTCGATAGGCAAAGATCTTTTCGATTTAGTGACCCGTACTTTAGGTGAGCATTAAAGTCAAGTTTCAAAAATGTTGACTTTTTTTTTTTAAAAGGTTTACGTGAAGTTTGGTATTTTGGGTTGCAATTCATTGATTCTAAAGGGTTTATTAGCTGGCTCAAAATGGAAAAACGTATCTGTGATCAAGACATAGCAATTACGAAAACACCAAATTCTAATATAAATTCAAGAAAAACTTATCAGTATTTGCTATGTCGTTTTTTATTTTTAGCAAAGTTTTATCCTGAAGATGTAGCTGAAGAATTGATTCAAGAAGTAACACAGCATTTATTTTTTCTACAAATAAAACAATCAATTTTAAATATGGATATTTATTGCCCAGCCGAAGTTAGTGTTCTTTTAGCTTCTTATGCTGTTCAAGCAAAAAATGGAGATTATAATGACACGTTTAACAAGATTAACAAGTTTGATGTTGAAGAATTACTTCCTCGTGGGGTACTAGAGCAGTATCAAATGACATCTCAAATGTGGGAAGATAAAATTAGAATTTGGTATGAAGATCACAAAGGAATGAGTCGTGATGAAGCCGAAATGGAATATCTCAAAATTGCTCAAGATCTCGAAATGTATGGTGTTAACTATTTCTTAATTAGTAACAAAAAAGAAAGTGAACTTTGGCTTGGGGTTACTGCTTTAGGCCTGAACATTTATGAAAAAGATAACAAACTATCTCCGCGAATAACTTTTTCTTGGAGTGAAATCAGAAATATTAGCTACGATGATAAAAAATTTACCATCAGGCCAGTTGATAAAAGTCTTTCGAGCTTTCATTTTTATACTTCTAAATCACGGTTAAATAAATTAATTTTAGGTTAGAATTATGATTTCTTATTGTGTTTCTATTTTTATTTATAATTTATTTCAGATCTTTGTATAGGAAATCATGATTTGTTTATGAGACGCAGAAAACCTGATTCTATTGAGTTGCAACAAATGAAAGCTCAAGCAAAAGAAGAAAAAGAGCGTCGACAACTTGAGCGAGCTCGTTTTTTGCGAGAAAAAGAGTTGAGAGAAGAAGCCGAAAAAGAAAGAGCAGCTTTGGAACAAAGGCTTCTACAATATCAAGAAGAAGCTCGTGGAGCTCAAGAAGCTCTTCGCAGAAGCGAAGAAACAGCTGAGTTATTAATTGAAAAAGCAAGGGTGGCAGAAGAAGAAGCAATGCTTTTGTCACAAAAAGCCGCTGAAGCTGAAGCAGAAATTCAAAGAATTAAAATCAGTGCAATTAAAACTGAAGAAGAAAAACAGTTGATTCAAAGAAAAGCGGAAGAAGCGGAATTATTGACGAATTCTTTAGTGAAAGAGAGTGAACGCCGTGTCAAAGAAGCCGAACAGCTAAAAGAAGAGCTTATCAATGTGAAAATATCTGAAAAACAAGCCAAAGAAAAATTATTTTTTTTGTTGAAAAGTTTTCAACATCATTCTTCAAATGAAAATATGATGCCTCATAATTTGCGTAGAAATTCGCAATCAAACAATTCATCTATTGTTATCAACAGCAATAATTCTGAAAACAGTAATTTGAATTTAAAAAATGGCACTTTAGTCGAAAAAATTATCAGTTCTTCGCAAATGAATCATGATTTTAGTTTAAACGATACTTCAGATTATTTTAATCCGATCGTAACAAAAAAAACATGGCATCCAATGGATAACGGCTGTATGAATGAAAGAAATATACAAAAATCTTTTTCTTATATTAGTTCAAATTCAATCGATTCTTATCCCATTTCTCAAATGGATAAAACATCCATGATAAAAAACTTTTCAAACAAAATTTCTGTTGATCAACCAAATGAATCAACATCAATTTATGGAAATTTACATGATTCATTGATTAGGTACAAACCATTGAATTATATTGATACAAATAATCACAGCGTTTTGTTTGTCGGAAATAATGTTTTGCAGCCCCTATGTGACAATAGTTCTAATGATAATTCTTTAGTTAATGATCATGATAACAATAGCAAGTTCATTGATAATTCGAAGAAAATTGCAAGTTCTGATTCATTTGAGTTTTCAACATCATTAACCGATTCAGACTTGGAAAAAATTGAATTTGAAGTTGAGAAAGAGAGAATCGAATATTTGAAAAAGTCTAAACTTCTTCAAGATCAACTTAAAGATCTTAAATCAGAAATACAAATATTAAAAGTTGATGAAAAATTGACCGTTTTGGATAAACTTTACGAAAATAATATTATTAAAGGCGAAAGCAAATATTCAACTTTGAAGAGAACTTTATCTGGAACAACAAAAGCTAGAGTAGCTTTTTTGAAGATTTGTAATTATTTTTCACCGTGCCTTCTGAAAAAAATTCTTTTGAAACCTTTATTTCACGTGTTTCAATTTTTAATAGAATTTTTTTTAAAGCTAAATTAAATTTATTTTCAGTCAAATTTTTTTTTAAAATTCAGTATATGTCCATAAAACAAAAACTGATGAGAGCATAAAATTTTTCTTTTTTCAATTGAAAATTAAATAGAAATTTCTTTTTGAATTGAAGCTAATTCAGGAAAATTTTTATAGTCTATTTTATTTGTTGATTCAAACCAAAGCGCACAGAGGATCACCCGGGTGATTTTTGAAGTTTTAAAAATCAATTTTTCACTGAATATTTGATTAAAAATTCCAAATTTTTTACATTATTTTTTTCATTCTTAGATTATTTAAAAATTTAATCAAGAAAAAATTCATTTATACTTAGTTTATCCGAGTAATTTTCTGTGCGTTTTAAGGTGAAAAAATCTCTGTGTCTATAGACATATATGTCATATATGAGGGTTAAAAAATCCACCCACCAATAATGATTTTTTTTGTTCTATGAGTTTTTTGCCATATTTTTTGTGTCATACCCGAAGCCTCTCAGATAATGAGATTAAAATGTAGATATAATACCTATATAAACCTATATATTTATTACGACATACGCTTCATGAACTTTGAAAAGAGAATTCTGAGATGAATACTTGGTGTTCAACGCCGAAACCGAAGCCTTCGAGCAAAGAAATTCACAGACTGTTCTCAAAGCCCAACGTGATACAAACAATACGAAGCAAACGACTTAAGTTGCTGGGCCATGCATAGAGAAGAAACAACACAGCAATAAATTAAGGTATTTTTTGTGAATTTGTATTATTTAAACCTTGGTTGTTCAAAATGTTTTTTTTTTGTTACCTCGCGCACATCTTTTTTTATATGTTATCTGTGGGGTGAGTTATCTTTTCAAGTGCAAAACTTTAAGATATACTCTACACGCCTACAAACTAATTTAACTGCGTTGAAAAATACTTTTAATGCAAAAAAACTGAGTGTACAATCAATCTATTTCCATTTTAATCAAAAAAAGTAGCGTGGCTTGAAAGGATGTTTTTTCTTGAAGAAAATCGAGATTATTGTTGTTTAATATTGAATGGTATAAATTAAAAAATGATATTTGATTAAAAAGGGCATAGCATTTAATTGAATAACAATCCATGTTTTATGTAACGGCAAACCAAAATTCTCTGTTTTTTTTAGACTTTAATCAAACAGAATGAGTTTTTTTTTGTGATTCCTTGATACTGAATTTATATTTTGAAATCGTTTAATCCATCAACTACTAGCGGCAAATTTCTAAAACTTTTAGACCATTTAATAATAAGGTAATTCAGAAAATATTTTATTTATAAATGTAATTCGGTTTGGAAAAGTTTGCACCCAGTGCAGACTACAACTCGACATATATTAATATTTTATGCGGCTAAAGAGAGGTTACAAGAGTTTAAAATTTAACTATAAAAAACACATCTCATTTTCCATTACATTATTTGAAATATTGATTTTAAAAAAGTTATACAATGTATTTATGATAATTTAATGTTATTTATATAATTAAATTTAAAGTTTCTCAAACTTTTTTTTTTGTTTTTGAAAAAAAAGTCTGGGAGTTTTATTAAAATTGTTTTTCAGATTTCCTATCGCGGATTAAAAAATTAATAGCCGATCATACTGTGAACGTTTCCTTGAAACTTTCATCTAGTTGCACATAAGTAGACCTAAGCTGGATGAACATAGTATCTCATAACACAAATCGAATGAAAGCGTCACATGTGCGAAATTTCAATCTCTATCTTTGATACAATTGATAACACTTTTTAATAAGTGCATTAATATATATTAGTTGAGATTTTTAATCCAAATTAATTAATGTTAAATCATTCTGTTATTCTTTAATTCTGCTATAGTTTTTTGTGGCTTTTTCAGTTGGAATAAAATTCAGTTGGCTTGGTTTATTAAATTATCAATTCAAGAGTTATAACCTTGGAGCAACATTCTACTCGCTTCAAATTTAAAAAAAAACCAAATATTTATTTTTTCGTTAATTGAAAAAAAGCTTAAACAATTGGTCAAACTTGGACTTTCATAATTGTTGTGGTAATTCAATTTTTAGAATCAACTGATTTAAATTTTGCTCATTAATTGATATCATTTGATTTTCAAACTTGTATTTTTAGTTATTTGCTTTTTCATTGCTATCTCGATGTTGGAATTCATTTCTGAGCTGATTTCAAATGAAGCAGAAGACTCATACGAATCATTACCAACGTCAAGCGTAGGTACTCATATGTTAGCTGGAGCTATGGCTGGCATGATGGAACATGTTTTAATGTATCCCCTTGATTCTGTAAAAGTTAGTTGCAACATTGTTTTAAAAATTATTTCAAAAACTCTTATAATTGATAGACTCGCATGCAAACACTTCGTCCAAACCCGAATGCTACATATCGATCAGTGACAGAGGCCTTTTATAAAATGATACGGTATGAAGGTGTTCTGAGGCCAATTAAAGGTGTGTCGGCGGTCATATGTAGTGCTGGGCCAGCACACGCCTTGTATTATTCTTGTTATGAACGAATGAAGGAAGTTTTGAGCGGTACTTCGAAAGCTTACGAACAAACACATCTAGCCCATGGTAATTTCAAATATTTCTTTTAGTTTCATTGATTGTTTATTTTAATTGTTAAAGGTGCTGCTGGATGCTTGGCTACATTTTTCCATGATGCTGTCATGAATCCGGCGGAAGTAATTAAACAACGTATGCAAGTATATAATAGCCCTTATTCTTCATGTATCAGCTGCATGTCGGATGTGTTTCAAAAAGAAGGTATTCGTGCATTTTATCGAAGTTACGTCACCACATTAATGATGAACGTTCCCTTTCAATGTTTCCATTTTGTTTCATATGAAATAATGCAGAATATAATGAATAGAAATCGTAGTTACAATCCTACGGCACATGTTATTTCTGGTGGTGTTGCCGGTGGATTAGCAGCGGCCATAACGACGCCCTTAGATGTGTGTAAAACTTTGATTAACACTCAAGAAAAGCAAATTTTAAATGCTTCTCAGCAGCGAAGAGTAACGGGATTAATAAACGCTTTCACCACCATTTATCAATGCTGCGGTTTTAAAGGCTATTTTCAAGGTATTCAGGCACGAATTTTATATTCAATGCCTGGTACGGCCATTTCTTGGTCTGTTTATGAGTTTTTGAAGTATTTCATAAATAAAAAAAATTCAAATAGTTCGTCTTCATCAGTTTCTTCTGCGAGCGTTACTAACGCTTCGTCTAATCTTAATTTAAATTTAACATTGAAAAATATTCCAGTTAGTAGTGAATTAATTCGAGTAAAATGAATTATTTACAACATAGAAAAGATTACAATTTAATTAAAATGTTTGAAATAGAAAAAAAATGTTTATTAATTTCCTTCTCTCAAAGAACTCAAATTATTTTGTTTCAAAGATTTATTTATTTTTTTTGTTATGTAAATATTTTTTGTTGAAATTTGAATCGTGGTCATTAAAAATTTCCAGATTTAGAGCCTTTTGTACATTGTTCAAATCTTTCATATTCCATTATAGAATTTAAAAATAAAGCAAATTTAGTTATAAAATAATTTATTTTTATGTACAGGCAGAATCAATAAATATGATTAAAAATGGTATTATAATGCGAAAATGATAAATAAACGTGTGAAAATATGATATGTGCAAACGTGAAGTTATATTAGGGCAAATCTTAGTATCATTTCAAACATGATTCAAAATTTTTTTTTTTAATTGATTTTTCAAAAAGCTCATTTTTACGAATTTTTTCATGTAAATTGCTCTATAAAAGCAACTGCCTCGTCGTAGGAAGGTGGCGGATCTCTTGATGTCAAATCATAGGGTGGCGGTGGTTCTGGAATTATCGACAACCGAAGAAGAGATATGGAATTGCTCTCACAGTTTTGTGCTGATTGTGTCAGAGGGAGACAAAAAGATGATTCAGGTTCGTTAGTTTCTATTCTTGATTCGTTATTTTCGCTGAGAGTATTTGAAGTTTCAAAACCTCGGTCAGGTGTTTCTGGTAAACTTCCATAAGGATTGACGTATCGATAAATAAAACCAATCAAGGCAAATACTATGAAAGGAGCCATGCTAAGTGCTATATAGACGTATTGATGAGAATTTCGAGTTTTCGAACTATGATCTAGTAAATTATACTCGACAATTGTTTTTTCTGGCGAACATGTGTCCGTAAAGTTATTGTAACGGTGTACTGGACAATTGACACATCTGTTGGTGACTTCATCTAAAGTATATTTTCTTGACAAAAATTGACCGCAAGTGCATTTTTTCAGATTTAGATCACAAACACTGAAGTCATCATGTAATTTACAATTGGTAGAGATTTCACAACTTTCCCCGTATTTCGAAGTAGTCATGCATCGTTCTTCTGGAGCGAACCATTCAAAACCATATTTGCATTCGCATATTACCAAACTACAAAACAAATTTTCTCCTAAACAATCCTTGTCATTTTGACAGCTAGCTCCTTTGAGTCCTTTACGACATTGTCGTTTGATATCAGAATATGCGTGACCTGTTTTACAACGGCATTCTTTTGTTCCATTTTTGTCTGAACAAAAACTACCAACTTGACATTCTTGACTATAAGTGCACGCTTCACCAAAATTTTTCAGTCTTGAAATACACAAACGATCTACAATATTAATCGGTGAATCTGGTTTGCAAATGCATGTATGAAGACTGCAATATGATTCACGAAGAAAACAGCCTCCACCAGGAATAGTTTCAAAATCACATTTAACATTGAGATATTTAGGGCTCATAAAGTTTTCATTAGTCATGATAAAGTTTTGGTTTTTGCAAAAACAAGTTAGAACAATCATTAACATAATTAAATCATTTTGAAGCCCAATCAATGCAAAAAACTTTCGTTGAATATTGGTTATCATGAGATATTGAAATTATGCTTGAAATTTGCATTTACACCCTATCTACATGATAGTTTTTTGAGAAAAAATACACTGATTGAATCAGCATTGTGTTATTGCGCAGTTTTTTTCTGTTAGACGTATTATTAGAAGTAAAAATTCTATATGCGTCTTCAATATAAAAAATCGGTTAGTGTTCCATTAATTGACTTGAGAGACAATTTTTGGATTCCGAATGTAGAATGATCTCTTGCGCTTTCTCTATACAAACTTAATATATAACACACCGAAAAAAAATTAGGTCAACCACAACAACTCAAATTTTTTTTAATATTTACAATTTATTTTAATAATGTCCACAGAAAATTATAATAATCACAATTTGATCATCAATTCTTTATAATAGCACTTTTGGCAAACACTAACTTATAATTCAATGAGTTTTGTTTTTTTATTTGAACAATTTGCACGAGATTTGTGAAGTTTTTTGGTATTATCGTTTGGTTGAAAAAATGTATCCATTAATAAAGGAAATTTGAGTTCACTTTGTTTTTTGTCAACCAAAGATAGCATTGTTGTGTTTTTTTGAATTGGTGACAAACTTCTGAGATTTGGTCGAGCTGCTACAGCCGCTTCTAATCGCTGTATAATGCTTTCCAATGAGGTTGATTTCGTTGAAATTTTATCACTTTTAGAAAAATTTGAAAATGAATCGCATGTGAGAGTATGAACACCACTTGACGAATCGCTTATTCGATCATTGAGGACGTTTTGATTATCAAAGGATTGATTATTTTTACAACCATACATTGAACCAAAATTTAAGTTCAAAAAATCATTTTTTTCACTAGAAAATTCTGTTCTAAATTTTTTTGAGCTTTTGGCATTAGTTGGAAGAAAATTTGATTGAAAAGAATTCTATTCAAAATGAAATAAAACTTAATTTCAGGAAAATTTGACAGAATTTTTTTACCTTTTGAGTGAATGAATGAGAACGTTTAAATTTTCTGAATGTTGTATATTCTCCATCAGAATCTAAATTGTTTTCAGTAGAGTTTCTATCAAATGTATTAAAGTGATAGTTTTTATTGGAGCATTCATCATTTAAAATTGTTTTTTTCAAGTTTTTTGAAAAATTTTGCTCAAGGTTTGACGTTTTTTCTTCCAAAGCATTAGTTTCAATAAAATTTAGAATAGTCATTTTAGCTATTTGATCTTGAATTCGGAAAACATGATTTTTATCGATTATTACTAGTGTAGATGTATTTTCTCGAAAAGGAAATTTCAAAAATTGATTTGATTCAATGTCATCGTATTCAAAAAGCCAATTATTTTTCAAAGCCAAAAAAATCCAGAGAACTATCCAAAAAGTGAAATAAACGATAGTTGAAATCATCATAAGTAATGCATTAAAACTAAGACTTCCGCAATAAATAATCGCGAATTCATAAAACAATGGACCAACTAATAGCGCCAACAACATAAAAAATAACATCGCCAAAAGGTATGGAACAAAAGTAATCAATGAGGTGCTATTTTCATATTTATCTTGAAAGTTTAAAGTTCGAGCATATCGATATTCTCGGTATCTTAAAAGGCCATAGATGTAAAAAGAAAGACTGGAAAAATGCAAAACTATGAGATAGATCAATACCAGCGATGTTAATTGAAAAAGATTTAAGGAAGACGATTGACGAAAGCGTATCAAAAGATTATTAGGATCACAAATAAAAATTTTAAACGCTATTTGAAAAGCTACTAAAGTCGAAATGCTTTGGATCATATTCAAAACTAATTGCAATGTAAAGATGAAAGTAAATAGCTTATTGGCACGCCAAAAAACAGCGGGATAGCGAATCGTCAACATTAATAAAGCAATTATGATATTAATGAACTCAAAAGAAGGTTTTCCGTTTTCTTCTAATTGAGAAATAGATTTTGAAAATCGGGAACTGTGCATTGAATAATGCCCTAAAGTGGTGCTATCGCTGAATATTAATTTATGTTCAGTTATATTGATCGTTTGAAGCCACTTGAAAAAATTGAAAGCTTGGCCATTGAAATTTTTGAATAAAAAATCTAAATCTGTTGTCCAAATATTGGCTAGAAACAAAAATATTCGAAACTAATTAAATTTTCTGAAACACAAATTGAAAAAACAAAATACCTTTGCTAAAAAAACCATTTCGAATAAGCTGAGCTTCAACAATCAATGGAGGAAAGAAAAAACATAAAGCCATTAAAAAATGAAGTTTTGGAGCTATTGGTAACCAATGTCTCCAAATTTTTCTCAAACAAGATATTTTTTCAGACGGATCAGTTTCATCACTTTTACCATCATGAAACAAATTTTTATTGGTTTTGTTTATATTTAATAAGCCTAGTTTTCGTCCATCGTTTGAATAATTTCCAATTTTCATCATGGAAACAATGATAAAAAAAGGTATGATTATAATTCCAATTCCAATAAACAACATATAAATGTAAATCGAAGTTTGAGTTAAATTTCCAGCAGGCCATGGAAGCGAAATATAAGCAGTAAAACGGTTGATAGATCTGAAAATTATAAAAATCTAAAAAACAAAATTTAAAAACAAATGATAAAAAGCTTAACAAAAAACTACCTGTAGAAAAATAGTCAAAACGCAATACCACAATGAAGCTAGACTATTCAATGAATAATATTTTGAAATTTTTTAAATAAAGTTTTTTCTGTTGATTTTTATAGTGAGACATTTTTCAAAGTATAAAATTTAAATCTTGAATTTTTAGCAAATGAATATCAAGTTGAAAAAAACTGAGTTTTTGTACTTTTTCATGCTTTTGAACGGCCCCAAAATGTTTAGTAAAGCTTATGAAAAAAAAACCAAGTTTCGAGCTGCAGCTGTCATTTTTGGAAAACTATCTTACATAGTGTGGTTCTCCACTGAATAGACAAAGGAGGTCAAAGTTTGGAAAGTACCAACCTTCTTGAAAAAATAAAGTTGTTTGGTATTTAATTAATGATATTGAGTTAATTTTAAGATAAAATCTATGTAAATATTAAACCCAAAATAAAAAATTTTAAATGAAGATTCGAAATGGGTTGGAAACTATTTTTATTCAAAAATAAAAAAGCAAATTCAATATTACATTCGTTTAACAAAAAAAAAAAAAAAAAGTTTTTTCTTCTAAGAAGTTGATAAATTTACAATAAATATAAAGCCAAAAACTCAAATCAAACCTTAATTTTAAAACTTAATAATTTTCTACTAAAATTAATCAAACGCATTAAAGATCTATAAAGGTTTTGTGAAGTTCAGCAGACACCTGGCACTTTTTTAGGCAATATGCTGGCCACGAGCCAGCATATGGACACTATTTCAGACAAAAGCCGTAAAAAATTACGATATATCTATAGATAAAAAACTCGATTGGACTCGTGTTTTAAGGCCTGGGGCCAATGGGCCACACGACCGAATAAAGTTATGCACGCGTAACAAAGAAACAAAAACATCTGTCGTTTCAAGTCAAAGGTCATTTTCAGAGCAGCTGCTATTCTGAATTTTTCTTCGAATTGACTAAACATGAAAATACCACATCAAAAATGAAATTTTTAATGAAGTTTATTTTTGAATAACTTGGGTTCTGAATCAGCCAATATTCAAATAATGATTAACTATAGAGTAAAAGATTCTTTTTTAGCATTTGATTTTCAATCATAAGTAATTTAGTATTTAAAAAAATAAAAAACGATTTTTTTAAAATTTAATATACGAACTTGATCAATTCAATTTTTCAGTAATTTCACGAATTGTCAGTTTGCACAAATTAGTGTCTTTACCAGCTTTTCACGCTTTAAACGTTCCAGAGAAGAAACTTTTAAACCAGATTTGGCACTGAAAATCGATTTATCTTCTCCATACACATTAGATAGCTGTTTTTACTTAAACAACATTCCCATTTTTATTTTTATATAACAAAAAAGTAAAATATCCCAAAATACCCTTTTTGTTGTTTTTTCTTCTTTATACAAAAGAGTATAAACCAGAAATTATTAGACAGAAATCAATTTTTTTCAAAAGCAAGCCTATAGAATCTATAGTATAGATCAGTAGTCCTCAACCTTTTTGTTGCCCTGGGCCAATCAAGTATATCTACTATTATTCCGCTAAGGCTTCAATAAATATCCAAGGCTCGATAAAGCTCCACAGACTTGGGACCACTTCTATAGACTATCTATAGATATAATAACAGAATAAAATATACAATAATTTATATTAGAAAGCTTTATTTGAAATTCAAAAATTGTTTCAAAGCATTTTCATATTTGATCAAAGTGAAAACTTAACTTTAAAATAATGTTCAACCAATTTTTAAAAAGTTTAAATATCAATCAAGTTTGGCTTTTGAAAAAATAACATTTCATTTAAAGAAATTGACTGATTAATTCTTGTTGGCGAAACAAATGAAGCGTTACGAATAATAACGGCGAACCAGAAAAAAAGGTTCTGAAAAAAACGCATATTATCATTTACCCAGTTATATTATGGGGTAAATTGAGACAAAAACAAGGGCGAACTCAATAGAAAAACTATATCTGTTTAATTTTCTGAAGAGTCTAGATTCAAAATGGTAATTATAAAAAATTGTTCGAAAGTCAAGTTCACCGTTATTACTCGCAGCGTCTCAAATATTTTCAATGTTTGTTGACAGGAGAATTAAAGAATTAGATTAGATTCCCATTAAACAATCCATATAAAACAAAATTTTCATGACGTTAAAATCAGGATGTTTCAACTCTCTGACAGAGTTAAAAAAACATAATGATAATAACTGAAATTTTGAAAAATTCTTATTATTATAAATGATAATTTTTATAAAAACTGATTTGCAGATAAAACTTAGCTCACTGATGTTAAATTGTTTAAAATTTCCAATAATTTTTTAAAATTTTTTTCTAATTGTAAAACAGCTAATAATGCCGTATAGCTGTAGTAAACAAGAAAAATTTTTCAATGCCATCTCATGTTTAATGTTTGAGACGTAAATTTGTTGTTATCTTGATCTACTTTTACTTTTTTTGTTTTGTTTACATTTTTTAAGACATTATGTTTTTGAGTTTGAGAAAATTTAGCAAAATTAAAGTTTTCCAGGTTTTTTCTTGTTCTCATTTAAGTCTGTGATTTATTTTGCAATGCCTAACGATTAATAAAATAATGTTTTTATTTTTTAGGTATTTTCTTATTTTTATTAATTAGCCTTTTTCATTAGTTTTTTTTCAATAGGTTCAACGAATATATCAGAAGAAATGCCAAGTTTTTTTTGTTAGTTATATTTGTTTTTTTATTATTTTATTATGTAAAAAATGTTCACGAAAATTTCACGCTCAAACAAACACTATCGCAAACTAATAATAATTATATCTTTGATGATAATTATCATATTATGAAAAATGATCTTCAATACGCTGTTGTTATTGATGCTGCAGTAGCGGTAGTCGAGTATACATTTATGTTTGGCCGCCGCACTCAGGAGACTCGCGTCAACTGCTCAAGATTCGAGTGCTTCGAAACGAATTGGGCAAAGACGTTTATCACTCTATTACACCTGGTAACTAATTTTTAATTTTTGAATTGACAAAATTGATATTCGCATTAGGATTATCATCTTGTTCTAATAATCCTTCCAATGCATCCGAATATTTGATGCCTCTACTTGAATTCGCATCTAAAAACATTCCAGCTCAAAAATTAAAAGAAACTCCTTTATATGTTTTGGCAACAGCTGGAATGAGATTGCTTGAAGAAGATGTTTCAAAAAGCTATATTGGATGATCTTCGTCAAGATATTCCTAAAAACTTCACATTTTCATTTTCTCCAAGTAAGTATTTTTTGAATTTTAGTTTTCTTTATTAATTTCAAAACCTAGAACACGTTGAAGTGATTTCAGGGAAAGAAGAAGGCATTTATTCATGGATTGCCATTAATTATTTAACAGGTAGATTTGATCATAATTCAAACCGAAAACCGTTGGTCATGATCGAGCATGACCAGAAACGATTTCAGCGAAAAAACACAATTGGTATGATCGAAATGGGTGGAGCGTCTGTGCAAATAGCTTTTGAAATTAAATCAAATAATCAATTCAATCAATTGAAAAACAAATTATCAGCAAAAATTTTCAAAAACTTTATTTCTGAGTTCAATCTCGGTTATTCTGATTCAGACAAAAGTCATCAATATCGTCTTTTTTTAATATCTTTATTGACTTTTGGAGCTAATTCTGCTCGTCAAAATTATGTTCGCTTTTTGATCAACAAGCTTGATTCTAAACAATTTTTGAATAGTAGTTTATTCATAAGAGAAACAACATTGTACGATCCTTGTTTACCGATCGACAGTTCTGAGACTATTAATTTAAAAAATGATTTTCCAACAAAATGCTTATATCATCTTAAAGGAAGTGGTGATTTCAATCAATGTCAATCAAATCTCAAACAAATCTTCACGAACAATATTTTTCAATGGTGCATTAACTCAACCTGTCCTTTTGATGATTTAAAAAAAATTTCAGTGCCTTTCAAAGACAATGAATTTGTTGGGCTGTCTGAATTTTGGTATTCATTGAATGAAATTTTTCGAATTGAGTCGTACGTTTATAATCAATTTTCAGAAGCTTCTGAAAAGTATTGCAAAACTAGCTGGTTGGTCACGCAGGACAGACACAAAAGAAAACTGTACCCAAATGCCGATTTTAAGCGATTGCTTTATCAATGTTTCAAATCTTCTTGGATATCTATAATGTTGCATGAAGGCTTGAAAATGCCTAAAAGTTATACCAAGTTTCAACCAATAGAAAAAATCAATGATGAACCTGTTCAATGGACATTGGGTGCTCTAATTTATCGTACAAGATTTTTTCCGTTACGTCTCATTGATAACCAACATGGGGTGATGGTTCATCACGTCATGAATATTTCTAAAACATGGAGTTTAGAGTACATTGGTTTTGCTCTTTGCATGGTAGCTGTGATTTTTTTCATTTTTATTTACATTCGTCGTTTGCATTCGATGATGGCGCCAAGCAAAAGTAACACTTATTCAAATTCAAGAAACGAATATCTCGAGTCTTATCCGCTTTGTCCTAGTGAAAATCGATTGCATCAACCTAATGAAACAGTGTTTATAAAATTCAAAAATTGAGAAAAATGTGAAAAATTAACAAAATTTAATAAACTAGTCTTGGTAATTAAAAAAAAAAAACAAATTTGCAAAGCCAATATTTTTTGACCAAACTTAGTTGTTCCCTTGCTTTTTTCTTTTTTCTTCGAAGTCGAGTTTCTCTTCTTGAACCATCAACTTAATGATATCATTTAGCTGTTTAGGAGTCACTTGAACATTCTCTCTTCCCATTAATTCAATAACCTGGTTTAAAAAAAAATCAATAGTCTTGAAAAAATGTTGAAAACTTTTGATATACCTTGAACACGTGCTCGACTTCAATATGACCATCGTGATCGATATCTAAATTATCTAGAACCTCAAGAATTCTAGATGATTTTGTATCATCGCTCACTTTGACAAATTTATTTAAAGCTTCAATAAGTTCATTAATGCTAACAAAATCGCTTTTTTCTTTGTCAATATCTTTTCCTCTTTCTCTAATGGCTCATCTTGGTTTGTAAATCTTTCTTTTTTGTTTCTAAACTTGAAAAAACAATGTCCATTCTGTTGACCATTTTGTCTACACGTTTTCTCAAACGTTGTGCAGCCTTACTTTCTTTGAGTCGTTTTATGTCTCCGGTTTCATTTGCTATTTCTTTGAATTCAATTAAATCTTCTTTGTAATCTCGAAGTTCTTCTTTGATGTCATCCAATTCTTCTTTTTCAAGTATCAAAACATGTTTTTTTTCAGCAATATTTTCTATGGCGTCTTCTAAAGAAGCAATATCATTTTTAGATAAAATAGGTTCTTTTTGAGAAAGATCTTTGCTATTATCCATGATTGTTTCAGTCGGTTTGAATGATTCATTTTTGACAAACTCTTGTTGAGCTTCTATTCTTTCTTCTTCGTTATCCCGTTTGATGGCTTCCTCTTCTTGTTTCAGCAACTCAATCCTGGTTCGATTGTCAATTTTACCTTCAGTTTCTCCGATTTTGTATCTGGTTTCTGTGCCAACTTCATTTGGTAAAGCTTGAATAATAGCTTTCAATTGATCAGCAGGTGGTATATTTTCAGGCAAATATAAAACTCGAGTTAATAGAAGTAAAGATGGAGGAATTTTTTCGTTTAAACTCAATTCCAACCATTGAGTTAATTGAAATCTAAGTCTCTCTTCAGAAATTCCAAGAGCTCGCATACCACGAGACCTGCATGCTTGTTGTAATTCCGATACTGTTAAACATTCAACGCCTTCATTTGATATCATTCTATCATCTGCTTTCAAACTTCTGAGCTTCATTTTAAGCTGAAAACGAAGAACATTATTAGTACCAATAGGTTGAAGTTCTAATAATCGGCATAAGGCAACTAATTGAGGTCTGGACAAAGAATCTAAAGTGATTTCATCTTCAAATAATTTTGAGAACTTTAATATATTTTCATTGGAAGTTGTTTCTCCTGACTTTCTTATCTAAATATTTAAATATCAATACAAAATGATGCAACTCAATTTCCAAATTAGATAAATACCTCTTCAAAAAATTTAGCAAATTCTTTAGCTCGGTTAGAATGTGATTCGCCTTTAGCTTGCAAACTCATATCGTCCAAAGTAGTTTGTAAAAATTTTGCCATATCAAGTTTAAGCTTTAACTCTTGTTTGATTTTTGTTTCCTGTTTAGTTAAAAAAAAGATATAGTGGTATACATTGAGAGAAATAAAAACCTGAGAAGATGCAGTTTGAAACGTTGATGGTAGCATGCTCGGAAAAAATTTCAAAAAAAAAGGTAACAACAATTCCATGAAAGGAACGATAATAAAAACAGAAAAAGGAAGCAACCGGAAAACATCCGATGAAGTTCGAACTAATTGTTTGTATTCTCGTCTTGATAAATTAGCACCGTTTAAAACTTTCCAAATAAGACGAGATGCTATTCCAATATCAATAAATAAAAGCCTGAACCCATGATAATAATGAACTAACTCATCCCAAACTCTTTTAACAATACTTCTTTTTGGTTCGACTATTTCTTCCACTTTTATTTCTCGAAGGGCTTTAACAGTTTGTTCGACTTTAGAAGAATCTTTAGAGTCATAAAGAGGGTTTGTAGAACAAACATGGCGCAACATCAAGTGACTCCAACTGTCTTGTCGAAATCCATTGAGAGCAATTTAGAATTGTCATAAATTGATTTATAGTTAAAAGTATCAAATTGATATCGAAAATAACCACGATGCTTATGAAAATTACATTTTTGAAATGCTTCAGCATTAAAATTTCGATGCAAATTCAGAGAATTTGAAACTCGACAAATTATGGTCCTCATTAATTTTAAACAATGTGACGTTTTATATTCAAAAGAGTGTGATGATTAATAGAAAACTTCAAAACATATGTAAAACATAACTTTAAGAATATCCAAAAATTCAAGGTCAAACGGGATAATTTAAGAAAAAACTAAATAATTTTTTTTTTCACTCAAAGAAGATACCGGTCATCAGTAAAATGATGCTTTTAAAAAACCTTATATAATCAACATTGTTACTTGCACTGATATTAAATTGTTATCAAGTATCTTCCATAAAGAATGTAACGTGAATTTCTCAACAAAATTAATCAATAAAGTTGAAAATAAATAATTTAAAACAAATAAATTTCAAAGAATAAATTTTTCAATCTGTTTAAAATTTTTAATCTGAAAAATACAATGAATGATTTAAATGAATTGTTGATTACAAACAACGAAGAATGTTATTATGTGTAAATAGCCTATAGGCTATAGGTGATTGTTTTTTTTTACTAATGCTTCTGCAAAATCTTTTATCTTTTCGATGATATAATTTGAATCTCAGATCTACATATTGAAATAATGAGCAATTTAGTTCATAATGTTTGTAAATTATCGCAAAATTTGTTTTCTAATTTTAATCCGATTACTAGAAATGGATCGCAAAACAAATTAGATGAAAAAACCGTTTCCTCATTCATAAAATTGTATTCTCAACTTACATTGAAGGATTTATTTATTGAAATTGATTATATGAATTATAACTTTAATTTAAAAAACATTGCTCCTATCACATATACTTCAGTGTTTCAAAATGAAATTTTTTCGTTAACAATGTTTGGTTTTCGTAGAAAAACTTCGGTGATACCCCTACATGATCATCCTAGCATGCACGGGTTTTTAAAATGTGTTTATGGCAGTCTTTGGATTAAAAGCTATACAGTTTTAAATCATTTCGAACCGCCACAATCATTAATGAAAAAAATTCCTTTGAATCAACAATCGAATCTAGGTATTATTACAAATAAAAATAATTTTTTAAAGATTTGTCTTTTAGTTGCTGCAAAATTTAGTGGAGAAGAAATTGTTTCTAGCGAAAACTGCAAAGTTTGTATGTTAACACCCAATGAGCGAAATATACACGAAATACGACCTTTCACTTCAACAGCTGTAATGCTTGACATCATTTCTCCACCATATACTGCATATACTAATAGTTATTTTTATACGGTTATCGATACCATTTATGATTCGAATCTTCAGCAAAATGTTACATGGCTTTTGAAAATATTGGAAAGTGATGAGTATTATTGTGATACAGTGCCTTATACAGGTCCGAAAATTATAGCTTGAAAAAAATAACAGTTTTAATCAACGACCAAAAAAATTATTAATGATCAAAGTTATTCTTGGTCATCACTTTCAAACAATACAATGTTTGTACAAGACAAAGATTCCTTACTGAAGTTGCTCTTATTAATATAAATTGATTTTCCAATGATACTATTACTACCACATAATGGTAAATGAGTATCAATAAAATAGTATTTTTCAAATTGATATCTCCGTTATCGTTTACTTTATAAGGAACTATTTCGATAGTCGAATGCTTTTTGCTCATTTCTCCTAAACGGCAACCATCAATTGAAAATCCTGTTTTACATTCACGGCTGTGTATCAAATCATTAGATTTGTTATAAGGATTGAATACGTCCTCTGTTTTGGAACAATCCGAAGTGCTCCAACTATTATCTATAAATTCAAAATATCATTCAATTAGATATAGCATAATCGAATAATTATCAAAATTATAAACCTGTAAAAATTGGATTCTTTTGTATTTTCCAATCATGGTTTGAAGTAACTGTACTGTTTTCACCAGATCTTGAAATTTCAAAATAAATGTATGTGTTATCGTTGCAACTGTTGATTGGCTGTTTGAAAATCACTTGACCTTGAACTGGTTTGTCAAAAGTTGCAAAAGCCACTGTCATTTCGGTATCAATCAATTCCAAGTTGGCACAAGCAATTGTGGTTCCGTTAGCAGCGTAAAAAACCAGAGCACGACCTACAACGCTGCGTGGTCCAAACAAAGGTAAATTGAAATCAACAGTGCTGATTTTTTCATTTGGTTTTTGAAGAAGGTGACCGTATTTTCCACTTAAATCACCGATTGCATACTGATCACTAGTTCCTATTCCTTCTACAGGAACCGAGAAAGGACTTATATTAACTGGATTGTAAATGATATTTTTTATATTTGGGCATTTTTTTTTAATATCTGTTGTTCTGGAGATTGATGGTAATTCGTCAATACCATAACTAAAAGCATGATGATTAACTTTCAATTCAATATCAACTAAAGTTGGGTCAATCGGACTTTCTTGACTGAACATCACTAAAGCATTGAGATTTTTTTCATTGATTTTTGCTACAATTTTTTTTGATTGAATTGGTACGATTGGAGCGCATGTAAGTACTTGATTATTTTTGTCATAAATAACAAAAAATGAGTGTTGTTTTGTAGACAATTGAGGAACATCCTGCAAATTTACATAACTTCGACTATTCAATGTTGAAGGCTCACTTGAAATACTAATTTGGTTAGTTTCGCTCTAATTTGAATAAAAAAAAAGATTTTAAAATATTGAGCTAGAAATATTGCTAGAAATATTCTTACATTGCTTATAATAGCTTTTCGGTCAATTGAGTTGCAACCATTGATTTCATTTTGAAAAATAATAACTGTAAATAACTTTGGATCTTTGTTTTTCGGATTCACTTGAATGATACTCCAATCATGTAAGGAAGTTTTTTTCGATGATGAGTTGTGGTTTAAACTCGAAACAATGCTAAACAAGTTTCCACTTTGAAGAAAATAAACGATTCCTTGTATGTTTTTTTGAAAATACGTAGAAAACATCGATTTGTTTTCAAATGGCAAAACAATTGCGCAAGACATTCGTCCACTAACAGTTCCTCTTAATGCTAAAGTTTTTCCAAAAAATGAATGTTCGCCGTGATAAAGTTAAGATGAACATTGAATAGATTTTGTCGAATGGTTCTAATGGTCCCATTAACAAAGTTAAATCGAAGCTTAGATAAATATTGTTGCGAACAGTGC
>JAVLUE010000506.1:0-52259 GCA_034190945.1 Octodonta nipae
CATTTGAATCACCAAAAAAAAAAAAAAAATGACAAAACTGATTCTAAATTTTTTTTTCTCAAAAGAATGTCATCAGAGTATGATGATCTTGATGATAAAGAAGAAATGATAAACATCGAGAAATAGATTTTTATAGAAAAGTTATTTGAATGATTTCCAATCATTCATTTGTTTTGGTTCATCAAACATTGGTGTCCGTGTGAGTGCCAGTGTTGACTGTGACTGACTCACTGAGTGAGTGAGTGAGTGAGTGTGTGAAAAGATCTTTTCTGTGAGAACCACGAGAAAACAAAAACAATGTTTACGGTTGAGTTTTACCAGTTTTTTTACTATTATATATTTGTATAATAAATCTACTATTATTGTTCCTGTTATATGTGTCTCAACTATCATCTTCTTATCTTTCCTCTCTCTCTCTCTCTCTCTCCCATTAGCATCAATGGAATTTTGCATTGTTGTTTTTAATAGTGGTGATGGTAATTTTCGCTCGTGTGAATGTATGTTTTTTCCAAATAAAATCTAAATCTTCTGCTAATACATTGTAATAATTCTTAATAGAAACTTTCCCACAAACACACACACACACACCGATTCAATTGAAATGAAAGAGCTTTTCGATATTTTTTTTTTTTTCACACAGCTCAATATTAATTCAGAGTTTTGATTTTTTTTAATCCATTAGAAAAAAAATTAAAAATTTCAGCACGTGCTCGGCCTTGTGCCGATGCACAAGGTCGTTTGCCTCCAGTTTTTTTTTTTTGGTGTGTCATCGGTTGTTTTTAAATCAACATCCTCTTCTTTCTTTAGTTAATTGCCACTCATCAAAATTGACCATCCCTTGATATTGCCATTTTGTTTTAATTGCTAGCAAAAAAAACAACAAAAATACAACAAGATTACTAAAAATTCAAACATCAGGTTTTCATTCAAAATCATTTGAAATTATTCTATTCGAAAAAGAAAATTTTCTCAAAATTCAATTATCAAATCACTTTTGATAGATTGTAACAAACAACAACAGAAAACTCCAATCTATGTAGTTTGGTGTTTTTTTCCCAAAATAATCGATGAGAGTTTTGATTGGCGTTTCATGGGAGAAAATTTTCTTTTCTTCTAAATTCAATCTCGATTTGTTTGTTTTGTTTTGTTTCTGATGATGATGAATAACAATGATAATTCATTTCGAACCAAAACAAGAATAAAACAAATTGGCCAACCGCAGTGAGTTCAAATGTGTGTGTGTGTGTAGATATAGATTTAGATGCTAGAAAGCTTATATTTGTTTGTTACCCATCAAGTTTGTTGTTGTTGTTGTTGAATTGTGGAATGATTACCAATGATTTATTGTATTGTTTTGTACTGATGATGGTATATTGATGGAAAGCCACCACAAACCAAACAAATATTTATAAATTTATTATACATTATATTCGCATCAAACCAACAAACAAACAAGACACACACACACACACAGATTAATTATGATTTTTTTCCCTTGGCAAGGTAAGAAAAAGATTTGTCCAAATATTTTCGTTTGTTGTTGAGGTCTTCTTGATCACAATCACATTGTTTATTTTCTTTTTCAAAGAGACAAATGATAAGCAAATTGCTTCTTATTTTTCTAGCTTCATCATTTTTTTTCCTTCTAGGTTTTTCAATAGTTTTGATCTTTAAACAAATCACTTCGAGCAATGAAATGAAAATCATCAAGTGTTGTTTGATTTTCTGTCCTGAAGTTGTGTTTGTTCAGATCATTTCCAATGTGTTTGATTTATGGTGTTGGTGTGTATGTGTTTTTTTTTCTGAGTTAACATCTTTCGTTCGTTCGTTTTTTTTTTCAAGGGAAAAATAAAACGAAACCCTACACGGTTGTAGGCAATGACAGCATGACAAGTTTTTCTTCTCCTAAAACAATCATAAAATCAACACCAATGAATAGATTAACATTTTCTTTGAGTTTCTTTGAGTTCAGCACAAAACGTTCACAAGAAGAAAAAAATTTTCAAAATAAAAGCGAAGCTTTCTTTATGTTTGTTTATTTATCAATTATTCCGAAACGTCAAACTAAAGAAATTCTTGGACTCAACTGATAAATCTTTTAAAAAAAAGAGCTTTCGGTGTTTCAGATTAAAAACCGTTTTTATTTTCCTCTAAAAGACGACACAACAGCCATGTTAATGACCGCCTGCGATCAATGCTTAATATTCTTTAGCAACAAAACATTGCCTGAAGCTTAGGTTTGACTAGTTTAGCCTGATCGAAAATACCCAGTAGTCGAAAAACGAAAACGAAGCTCGCTTTACTCGCTGTTTGTGTTGCAAAAGAAAGTACACCTTTGCTGATGAATTTTTTTTTGATGTTTTACCAAAACAAATTATTAAAGCCAGGTAAAAAAAAATTCGAAAAAAAACATTTACTCACAAAATACCATAGAAAAACTTGAAGCTTAAACAGAAAAACTAGAGAATTTTTGTTTTTCAAAAAGACACCTTTCTGAATTTCATCAAGAAGAAAAGAAATTCGAGAAAAAAAATCAATCTGTTTTCAAATCGATGTTGTTTGTTAGGTTTTGAATTTGTTTTTTGTCATATCCTTCTTCCAAATGCTACTGCATGACGGGACGTGTTTTTGGTCTTCTTCATATTTATTCTTCCAAATGCTTTTGAATGAATATTTACTTTATTATTTTTTCCATTTTTCCTGCTCGTTTATCTGTTCACCACTGGCCACTATCATCATTATTATCATCGTGGTGGTGGTGGTGGTTAGTTTCTTTCAAACTTTTAATACTAGGTTGCTTCCTTCTTCTTGTTTGTCTCGAAGTTGTTGTTTTTTGTTTCGAAAAGAACCAATTTCCAACAACAACAACAAACAAAATTATCAACCAATTTCTATTCAAACAGAATGAATAAGAAAATATTTATTTTTTCTGTCTGTCTACGATAATGACGATGGCAGGGCAGTACACGGCATAAATCGCGTCGATTTCAATTTTGTTCTCTCTCTTTTTCTACAACCATCATCGTACGAATCGGCCGCCAAAATCTTTCGTGTATTTATTGGTTTTTTTTTATTGGTTTTCTTCTACCTTCTGCTTCAACAAGAACAAAATTTTTTTATGATTATTATTTTGTTTTGAATGATCGTCTAAATGTCGGAGAAATTATGAAGATGATCATCTAACTACCATGATACCTGGCGGTGGTGGTGATGGTAGTTTCATCTTCAAAGATCAAAATTAAAATACAATATAAATTACCTGCAGACTCGAAGAAGCTATTTCTTTTGAAAGAAAAATGCAGAAAAATAAAATTATTACGATTCGATGATCAGACCAATAAAAATTGGTTTCTTATTCTCTATATTCATGGCTTTAAAAATAATTTTGATCTTTTGAGATCAATCAATCAATCAATAAAACAAATCAATCAATGCATTTTTTTTTTTTTGGTTCCCACGAAATCTGATAATTAGTTTTGAAAGAAATGGTTGATTGAGAACAAGAAACAAGCTTAAACTATTACGATTAGATATCGATTCGAGTTTCGGTTATTTTTCTTAGTCAACATGTAGATTGATTCTGATTCAATGATTTTGATTCGATTGTAAAACTAAAAATAAAACTACTGTTCTCTTGTTTTCCTATTTAAACTAAAAACTTTTCTCCTTGTAGACCTATTTTTTCACCGACACTACCGAAGATGAATATAAATCGAGATTGGGTGAACACTTGGTCAACACTAATTGCTCCGTCTCTCATAACAGGTAAGCTTGATTTTTTTTTTAAATTGGGAATGAAGATTAAAAAGGAAAGATGTTTCGAAAAAAAAAAGTTTGTCTGGCACGTGTTTCTAAAAGTTTAAAAAAAAAAAACGTACGTCGTACTTGTTGCGCGAGTGAGCCATCACTTTAGTACGTGCTTCGAAAAAGGCAGGTGTTCGGCGTTTTTTTTTTCCAATTAACCTGGCTAGGTTTGACTCTGTTGTGATTTGAAAATTTTCTTCAAATTACTTGAAAATCAAGCTGAAGAAAAAACTTGATTTGTTTCATCCTTTGCTTGAATTTTTGCTTTCGAAAAAAAAGTGACGCAAACAAAACCATTATCTACTAATGACATTTCAACAGAGAAGAATTTTTTTAAACAAAAAAAAAAAAGTAACAAGATGACAGGCACACGCTGACAAAATGACCACCATTTGCTTGATGTCAACAACAAAAAACGACTCTCTCTCTCTCTCGGTCAAAGGCCATTCAAAAAATTTTTGTTTGATCTTGATCGAAAAAAGCTTTTCGTTTTAGGTCAGTCCATAATACGGCGAGGAGGTTGTTTTTTAAGGTTGAGGGAAAGAAAGAAGCAAGTTTAAAATAAGATTAAAAACGCTGCACATTCTACACATTCAGGTGTGTGTGTGTGTGTCTGAATGTCAGGGTATACTGTCGAACAATTCACGATCAATCGGTCTTCGGTTATTTTTTTTTTCCCTTCAATAAATAAATGGGGTCTTGTTTTTTTTTCAACTATAGTCAAGCATATGGAAAGCTGTGTTTCTTCTTTAATAATAAAAAAAAAAAACACGACGAAAAAAAAAAAAATGCCAAGACTTTCTAATCCAATTTCCGTAACTTTTCAATCAATATTTCAATTTTAATACCTTTCAAATGAATGAATAGTCTGATTTCAATTAGTTGCCCGATAATTACGTTTTGTAGAAAATGAATCTAAAAATTGATTCAATAGTAGTAGGACCCTGGGGAAAGATTGAAGTTCTAGCAGAATTAAATTCACTTTTTCTTCCATTGAATTCAATTTTAATAATTTTTTTTTTCGTTTCGTTTTTAAATCAATCAGGAAAGCTTTGTGCTGCAAAATGAGTGTCGAATATGATTTCTTCATACAGAAAACCAACAAGAAATGGTGGTGCCATTTCGATGATGACAACTACGTTAACATACCAAAATTGGTGAATGTTCTTCAACGTTTTGATCCGTTGTATGATTGGTATTTGGGTAAAACAAGTATCAAACAGCCCTTAGAGATTTATGATCGTCAATCCAAGGTACAGAACTGGATTTGCTTGTTTTATTTTTTTTAATAAAAGAATTTTTTTGAATTTTATTTTAGAAACGAATTTCGTTTTCATTTGCTACCGGTGGTGCTGGTTTCTGTGTCTCTCGAGCTTTGGCTTTAAAAATGATGCCGGTTGCAAGGTTGGTGAACTTTTTTTTTCTGTCTAACATATTTCATTTGGTTAAATTATTTATTTTATTTTTCTCGCTGATAAGAATCATTGGAAAAATATGTTTTAGACTTGAAAAGAAAAAATTTTAGCTTGAAAGTGTCTTAATTATGACAGTTTCCTTAAAGGAAAGCAAAAATTAGAATTTTTTTTCAAGATGATATCTCGTTTATCGATCGATCTCTCATTATTCAAGCTAACTTGTTTTTTTTTTGTTAAATTTCAGTGATGGCAGGCTAATTTCAGTTGGAGAGAAAATTCGCCTTCCCGACGACGTGACCATAGGCTACATAATCGAGCATATACTGGCCAAAAATTTAACGCTTGTTGAAGAATTTCATTCTCATCTCGAACCGATGGCCATGCTGAAAAAAGAAACATTGAATGACCAGGTTTGTGTAGTTTCATTCAAAACTTTTTTTTTCACTTGAAAAACAAAGAAAATCTTAATGAAAGATAGTGATTGTTCAAGCCTCAGAAACCAAAAAAAAAAGAAATAAAATAATGATGATAATCACCCATCATCATCGTTTATTCTTTTGGTTGTTTTTTTTTATTATGTTTCACGCGTCACACAACAGTGATTCTTAAATGATTGTTGTACAACTGTTTTGGTGTTGTTTTGATTGACAAACAAACACTAACAACATCCGATTCAAATGATTCGTCTTATTTTTTTTTTTTTCTTTCATTAAAAATAAAAGGTTTCCTTCAGTTATTCGGGAAATAAAATCAATCGAAACGTTTTAAATATACCATCGATCACATCTTCGTCGAATCTCATTATCTTGACGGATCCGACTCGGTAAGAAGCGTCCTTATTATGTTGTTTTTTTTTATTTCTTATTTTTTATAGATTTTACGCGTTACATTGTCATCTTTTCTCGACCTTGTGCAAAACAGATGGAATCATCGAATAGGTTTCTTTTCTAGGAAAAATAAATCAGAATGACGTGCCTTCTAATTCCAGTCAAATAATTTAACGAATCGTGCCTTTTCTTTGTTACTTTGTTGATGTTTTTTTTACCTATTGTTTTTCTTTAATTTCATTGAAATGATGATTTATATTTTTTCTATATTTGTTTGTTGATCTGATTGAAAAATTTTATCAATTTTTTTTATATAAATACTGATTGTACAATAAATTGTTTTCAAATAATTAAATTCATTGTTGAAAGTTTTTTTGTTTCAAAATAAAAATTCCAAAAATTGGTTTTCCCATTTATCGAGAAAAAAAGAAAGAAATAAATAAACGTCTTATATGAAAACGTTCTACGTTAAACTTGGTTCTTTTCTTTCATTATTTCAAAATTAATAGATTTTCAAAAATTCAAAGTTTAACTTTTTAATAAAAAAACAATTCTTTCAATCATTATTTGATAATTTAGTTTTAATTTCAATAATTAGCAAATAAATTTATAAATTTCAAGTTTTTTTTTCTTTACTTTCAATTGAATGAAGAGAAGTGTGACTGTGTAAATAGTAAGCACAACTGCATCATTGCCAACGCATACAACAAATTAGTTGTAAAAAAACGATTTTTATTTCTATTTTAATTTAATCTCAAAATAGTGAATTGAAACACGCTACGTAGCATTATTTTAAATATTGTTTTGTTTTTTCAATCAGGAATTTTAGAGGAAAAATAAAAAAAAAAAAAAATAGAAAATTTTAGAACTTGTATTTAGAAATAATGACATCCAAAAATGAACTCCTTCAATCAGACGCATTGCAAGTGTTGTCTAGACTTCGGTCACAGCATGCAAACAAGGTTTCAGTTTGGAATATGTTTTATATTTATTTTTTCAAACAAATTCTATTGGACAGGTTTGTTTTGACTGTAACAGCAAAAATCCATCATGGGCCAGTGTGACGTACGGGATTTTTATTTGCATCGATTGTTCCGCAGTTCACAGATCGCTTGGCGTGCATCTATCATTTGTTCGGTCGACACTATTAGATACCAATTGGACTTTATCTCAACTTAGAGCCATGCAAATTGGAGGCAACGCTAATGCGGTTGGTATTCATACTTTTAAATCCTTTAATCTTTTATTATCGTTTTTTTCGAAAAAAAAGAATTTATTTTTTCAACAGCATAATTGCAGCATCAAAGATCCATCTCAAAAATACAATAGCCGTGTAGCACAATTGTATAGAGATAAGGTTGCTTCGTTGATCGCCAATTCATTCAAGTTGTATGGGGATGTTTTGGAAATTCCTTCATCAGCGGCTTCAAATAGCTTTGAAAAATTTGAATCAGTTGAACACTCAACCAAAGAGGATTTTTTTGATGAAGCTTCTCTTACTACATCAAATAACGAAACAAAAATCAACGATTGTCTCTTTTCATCTTACACTCAGACATCAAATTCTAAACTTTCTGGAGAAGGGCCCAAAGTTAATTTGGAATCTTTAGGTGGTAATCAAAACGAATACAAACCAACCTTAATAGGAAAGAAAAATACAACAAATAAAAAAACAGTAATTTCTTGTTTTGATAATAAATTTTTTAACACTTGTTTTCAAGATGGTCGGAAAAAAGGGCTTGGGAGCTCAAAAAGTACAAACCGATTTCAGCAAACTTGAAGAAGAAGCTCTTCAAGCTGAAAAATTCAGAAAAAAAGTTGACAGTGACAAACAAACTAATTTATCTGTTGAAGAACAAGAAGAAAAATTCAATTCAATCAAGTTGGCTATTCAAGAAAAGCAAAAACAAACCGAAAGCAAATTGAAAGCCACCAGCAATGATCCAAATAAAGTTTTTCAACTCGAACGTTTAGGAATGGGATTAGGTAATGTTGGAACGGGACGAGTATCAAAATCGCATTCAGCGACAACTGATATGAAAGTCATTGAACAAGATTCTTCAAAAAATAATTCAAGACAAGACCTATTAAATGATCTTGGCTTTAAAAATAGCTCATCTTATAGCAGTAGCAATCATAAAAATTTACTTAAATCAACAGAAGATGATTTCTGGGATGATAATGGATTTTTTGACAAAAAACCCGAAAAGCCTGATGTTTTTGATACGATAACGACCATCGATTTAGATAAAAAGTTGTATAAAAAATCGAAACTCAATTGAAATTTCATAATTTTTATTTGACGACAGTCATAGAAAGTCCCGGAACAATACAGATTCCTGGAGCCGAAACAACGTCATCACCAATTCTGGTGAAATAAACAAAAAATTTGGCAATGACAATAATAATAAATCGTGGAATTCCAGTGGAGGGAATAGTGCTAGTTCTTCTGAAGCTCAAAAAAAATTTGCCAACGCCAAAGCCATTTCATCGGATCAGTATTTCGGTGATAGTGCATCAAATGTAAGAAACGCTTGAAATCTAAACTTTCAAAAATTTTTTTTTGTCTTTAAAATAGAATGATTATAATTCAAGAACTTCGAATCGGTTGAAGGCTCCACAGCCATCAGTTCAGATGATTATTTTGGTCGTAAACCCACACAACCAAGCAGTTCTATTGTATCAAATTTAAATTCTTCAAATTTATACGATATCAAAGAAGGTGTCAAAGATAACGTTTCAAAGCTTGCTGGAAGACTGTCTAGTTTAGCCACTGATGTTGTCAAAACAATAAACAAATTCGACATAATCCAATAAAAATAATAGAAAATCTTAGAAAAGAGTTTTGAGAAATGTTTAAAGAAATTATTATTGAGGTTTTAATAATTCTGTTTTCAATTTTTCTACGGGCCATCATCGGTTTTTTTTCTCTTTTTCACATATTCTTTTTTGATATCAATTTTTTTTTCTTATTCAAACTTTTATCTGATTTTTTTTAAATATTATATATTGGAAACAAAAAATTTATTTAAAATTCTACTTTCTCTATGAAACGAGAAAACAAAAAGCGTTTGGTTATAAAGTAATAAAATTATTTGATTGTGTTTATCCATTGAGATAAAATATCTTGTTGGTGACAATGACTTGAAACCTTGTAAGAAAAAAAAAAAAAACATTACATGGCTGTTTTTTGTTTCTTTAGTGGTGCCGGGCTGACGCACGCGCTTTGTTTTTTGTTTATTTGCAACACAACTGCTCAAATTGTAAATGGATTCATATTGAGTAATAAAGCTTCCAGTTAAATTGTGTACCTCTTGATTTTCTTATTTGGGGAAAATCTAAAATGACAATTGGTGTATTTGTCGAAACTATAAAATCTTAAATAAAAATTGTTTATTTGTCAATCATTCAAGAAAATTGTTTTTTTTTTTGAGCAAATTGTGTTGTTAAATAATGATGAATAAATACATTTTCTTAAAGTTTTAAAACTTGAGATTTTGATCTTTTTCTGCATTTTTTTTTGTTTTATTTCATCAATCTTTCGGTTATTGAGAGGAAAAATTAGTCAGTTTCTAGCCCATTTTGTTTGAGCAATTTTTTTTCTCTTTGAATTATATAAAATCCTATTGTTTTATTCTTTGAAACGATGGCTGATTTACTACAAAGATTTAGTGGAAATCCGTTTTCCACTCCGGTCGGTCAAAAAATTGGTAAACTTCTTATTGTTTGGTTTGGTTTTTTTTTAAATTTCTTTTTTTAGAACGAGCAACCGATCCATCATTGACTTGTGAAGATTGGGCTTTAAATATGGAAATTTGTGATATGATCAATGACACTGAAGACGGGTAAAAAAACATTTCATAAAAAATTAACCAATTAATCGTTAAATTTTTTTAGAGCTCGTGATGCTGTGCGTGCCATTAAAAAACGCTTTCAGCAAAGTGCTGGAAAAGACTATACTGTGTTTAATTTTGCATTGACTGTAAAATTTGCTTTCTTTTGTATTCTTATTCAGCTAATAAATTTTTGTTCTATTTTTTCTATAATTTTCAGGTACTCGAAACTTGTGTTAAAAACTGCCCTAAACGTTTTCATGTTTTAGTCACCAATAAAGATTTTGTTCAAGATTTAGTTAAACTGATTGGGCCGAAAAATGATCCGCCAGCAGAAGTTCAAGAAAAAGTAAATAAAAAAAAAATTGATTGAAATTCTGGATTCATAGTTTATTTGAAGGTTTTGAGTTTGATACAAAGCTGGGCTGAAGCATTTCACGGGCAGCCCGATATGCAAGGAGTTTCCATCGTATACAACGAATTGAGAAATAAAGGAATTGAGTTCCCAAAATCAACAAACGAGCCAAAAGTTCCAATCTATACACCTCAACGAACTGCTCCATTTCATGTTCAAACTTCATCCTCTCATCAAAGCAACACTTCAACTCACCAATTAGCCTCGACCAGTCCTTCCCGAACGGACTCACATCATTTGACACCTTCGTTAGTCACAAGAACTTTGGATAATTCAAGTCCAGGCATTAAAACGACATCGACTGAAATATATTCTGTTCATTTGACCCCAGAACAAATGAACAAGTTGAAAACAGAACTAGAAATCGTTCAGAGTAACATGAAAGTTTTGAGTGAAATGCTGACAGAAATGAGACCAGGTCAAGACCATCGAGATGATTTAAATCTTTTGGTTAATTTACATGACACTTGCCAATTAATGCAAAAAAGAGTTGTTGAACTCATCGAAAAAGTTGCCAACGAAGAAGTCACTAGTGAGTTGTTGAGAATCAATGATGATCTAAACAACTTGTTCATGCGTTACGATCGATATCAGAAAAAAACACAGAGATCAGTTGAAATTAAAAATTTTGACCCGTCTTCTACTACAGCAAACATAGATTTTATGCCTTCTACATCCTCATCTGTTGGTGGTGATTTGATGCTCTCATCAACTACAAAAAGTCATCATTATCAGCCCTCGCCACCAAACGTTCAATCATTGATTGATTTTACTGATGAACCTTCAACCACTGTTGATAGTTTATCTTCTGACATGATCAATCTCAAATTGGATTCTTCTAATCAAATCGGAAACACAAAATCCAACAAATCAGGAATGACGGAAAACAATGGTGATCAAGAGTTTGATATGTTCGCCCAACAAAGATCATATCCAAATCTAACTTCTTCTGAACAGGGGGAGCCATGGTTGGCCAATTCTAATAATAAACCATCCGCAAGTACTGAAAATGACGGACTCTCTGCTCCATTCGAAGAGTTTTTGGCTCGTAGAGTTGCTGAACAGTCCAAAAAACCTAACACAACCAATAATTATCAAGATACAAGCTTGATTTAATTTTATTATGATCAATTATATAGTTGCCATTATTTATGTTTTTTTTTTGTTATTTTATTTTATTTCGATTAAATTTGGGCTCATTTTGTCTCCAATTAAACAATGATTTTTTTTCCTTGGGTTGTCATATTTCCATAATTTGACATTTATTAATTTTGATAAACTCTTCTTCATCAATATATGAAGTTTCAAATGTTCCCAAAATAACAGCCAATTTTACAGCAATTAAATGTTTGCACCAAAGATATTTTTCCTCGACCACTCCTAAATAAAAGAGTTACAAAATAAATTTTTCTAAAAAAAACACCTAACCTTTGAAGAAAAAATCATTACAGTTGCAAAAGTTCGAATTTAACAAACAATAATTATAACTAAATGTATCAAACTCTTTATTGCCTCTTATTCTCTTGATATTTTGAACTCGAAAAATGAATTTCTCTGAAAAATTGCTAACCAATTTATTGATATAATTCTGATCAACCATCAAAATCAATGCATCAGTAAACTGTTCTCCAAGCAAACCGAAAAATCTTAAAAACTAATTTAAATTAATGAAAAAATGTAAAACAAAAACTTACTCTGCGATGAGTTCGTCATTCACTTGAAATTGGAAAGAACTTATTAAATTAAAAAAAAATTTTAAAAAACACTTACTTTCATTTTGATGTTTCAATTTTTTGCAAAGAGCTGCAAAAATTTGCTCGGATAACGATTTCATGTCATTCTTTTTATAATAAAAAAAAAAAAAAAATAGTTTGAAAGTTGTTGTTTACGAAAAAGTTACGGTTTACAAGTTTCGGAAATCCTTCTCGTTTAAAATTTCCAAGTTAACGATAGTTTTTTTCAATTTTCAAATGAAATTCATTTTTCGAACGATCATCGTTGTTTTGTTATCTTATTTTTCGTTTGAGTACATTTATAGTTTTTTCAGAAAATTCGATACAGATCATTCAGTTCTTTTGAATAATAATAGCACATCATTTTTGATTATTGATTTTGAAAAATTCCAAGGTGCTCATTTAGAAGAAACTATTCAACATATTTGTCAAACATCTTTACCAAATGTTATTGTTTATAGTGATGATATTATCTATCCACCTCTAGATTTCAAAAAGTTCCAATCCAATTGTCAAGTTCATTTGATTGAAGAGAGTAAATCTTTTTCAAGCAACACTTATCATAATATTTTTCATGTTTTGAATTATGAATATTTGTTCATTGTACCGTCTGATGTTGAATTCAAACAAAGGGATTTTTCTGTTCAAGAATTGATATCAACTTTAATCAATTTAAAATTTGATGCACTAGTTTTGCCATTTTTTGATAATGATAATTTTAAAAAATGTAAATTTTTCAAATTTGACATTAAACGATGGACTTTGTATCAATCAGATTCAAACAATAAAACTTTAGGTTGTCATTATGACAAAGAAGCCGGATTGTTTCTTCGTGCCAAAACTCTGGCTCAACTACCACTGCCTTTGTGTCGGCCTTTTCTTATTTCGTTTTTATTCAATCATCGCTGAATTTTCTGAAACTTCATTCAATTTATGTAAATTATTTGAGAAAAAAACACTAATCTAAAAATTGATAAAACTTTGAAAAACAAATTTGCCTCTTATAAAATTTATCGTCATAAATTATTGTTTGAAAAACTTGAAATTAAAAAAATTGTTCGATCTGACAATACTTATGAATTGTTAGGGTGTACAAGAACCGATCGGCGGTGTTTTGGTTCGATTATCAACAATGTGCCAGAGTTTTTAATTAAAAATAGATGGCTACCGCCCTGTTGCCTCCAGAATCTTGAAATAACTGGTCGATATGTGTTTGATTTATTAGAAAAATTTCAAATAAGGTAAATTATTGATAAATCAATATTTATTTCAAAAATTTTTTTTTTCAATTATTTTCTAGATATTGGCTAGAAGGGGGTTCATTACTTGGTGCAGCACGTAACGGGCAAATAATCGAATGGGATTATGACATCGACATCGGTATCAATCTAGAAGATATCGATAGGCTACCATTTTTAGCCAAACTTTTTCAATCTGGAGAACCAGGACAACAACTTGAAGATGGAAGGCAGTTTGTTTGGGAAAGAGCTTTAGAAGGAAAATTTATTCGAGTTCATTATAGCAAACAAAATCGTATTCATGTTGATATTTTTCCGTTTTATTCACAAAATGGAATAATGACAAAAGATTTTTGGCTCGACGATCATCCTCAAGATAAACCATTCCCTGAAAAATTTTTAAAACCATTAGGTCGAATGATGTTTATCGGTATCAACGTTTCTGTTCCAAATAATGTAAAAGAATTTCTAGAATTTAAATTTGGTAAAAGTGTGATTGAAAACCCAAAATATCCCTCAGATCAAATTAAAATAAATTTCATTTGATTCAAATTGAAAAAAATAATTATCATGCTTAAAATTTTACAGTTTGATAAAAATTCAAGCTTTTAATTTAAGAATAAAAAAAAAAAAATATAACGTTGTTTATAAACAGCTCCCTTCTATTGTTTGTTTTGGTTTTTTTAAGCTCATCTGCAGATGCTTAACCCAAAATTTAGCAGTTTTCAAATAATTTAAATTAAATATGAACAATTACAATTCAGAAAATGTTTACTTGGCTTTAGTTTCTTTAGCAGAAGAGTTCCGAACGCAAAAAATACCAGATATTCCAAATTGTGTTCAATGTTTATTAGCAATTATAAATCTTCGAGTACCATATCCAATAATTGAAGCCAAAACTCATCTTCAAATTGGCTCGTTGTTATTAGAAAATTCTAATAATTTGGAAATAGTAAAAACACATTTGAAAAAAGCGGTAATATTTTGTTTGGGAATGTCATAAAAAGTATTTTAATTCTTTTTTTGTAGTGGTGTCTAGCTGAAAATATTCCGAATGCTGAAGATATTGTTTGTGAATCTATTTCATTGTTAGCTCGTGTTTATGAAAAACTTGTTAGTTGAATTGATTGAAATTTTTTTTTTTAACGAATCTTTTTCTTTAGAACCATACTTTAGGAGCAAAAGAGATTTTGCGAAAAGGCATCGAAAAATCACGTCGTGTTGTTTATTGGCATATCAAACTGTTATTTCAACTAGCTCAAATTCATGTAAACGACCGAGAATACCATGAAGCTGCAAATATACTCAATATTGGTGCAGACTATGCTAATATGTCCGGTGCACTTTATAGCCGAATTTTGTTTCTTCTCAGTAGAGGGATGATTTTAATGATTGACAAAAAAATTAATGAAGTTCATCCTGTATTGAACTTTGCTGGGCAATTAGTTGAATCTTGGCCTGGTAATGAACATTTACGCGAAGCCTTAAAAGTATTTTTCCTAGTTCTGCAAGTATGTCATCATTTAAATGCAGGGCAAGTTAAAAGTGTTCGACCATGTTTAAAACTTTTACAACAAAACATTCAAAGTATTACTACAAGCGCATATCATTTGGATGATGGTTTGTTTTGTGATTTCTGAATTCCATGTTAATTGGTAATTTTTTCAAAAAAAAAAACAGAATATATGGGCTTGAGCACTAACGATGCTTTTATCTGGATGCCAAAAGAGCATATGTGTGTGCTTGTTTATCTGGTATGTTTTTTTAGTTGAAAATTTCCGTTTTTCATTGTTAATATTATTACAGGTCACAGTTTTACATTCGATGCAATCTGGTTACATGGAAAAAGCACAAAAATATACTGAAAAAGCCTTGATGCAAATCGATAAATTGAAAAGTAATTTATTTTCTCTTTTTGATTTAAATTTTAGTTTGCAAATTCATTTTTTTATTTAAAATAATTTTTGTTTAATTAGGTGTTGGTAATCATTTGATGTTAAATACTTTTCAACTTATTCTATTCGAACACATTTCCATGTGTCGGTTAGTGATGGGAAATCGAGCTTTAGCTATCAAAGAGGTTATTTTTTTTTATCAAGTATCAATGTAATAATTATGTTATTAGATTGTTCAAGCACTTGAAATCTGCTACCGTGACCCAAAACTAAAATATCGCCACAAACCTTTGATTCATTCTTTGTTAGGCATGTACGCTATGTCTTTAAATATAACAGATTGTGCCGAAAATCAGCTTACTATGTCGCTAAATGTAAATCATAATATTTTTTTAAAAAGCAAATTTTATTTTTAATTTTTTTTTCAAGATGCCGGGTGCTTCAAACGAGTTAAGGATTTTGACTAGCCTAAATTTGGCTATCGTTTATATAAGAAACAAGCGTGAAAAAGAACTAAACGAATTATTGATCAACCTCAATCCTGAATCATTGCATTCGACGTGAGTTTTATCATCAAATCTTAATTTCATTTTTATTTATATTTTGAAATTTCACGAAAAATTTTAGTTCACAAAGTTTGAAAGCTGCAGCTTATTATGTTTTCGGATTAAACTCTTATTTTCAAGCACGATATAACGATGCAAAGTATTTATTAATCAAAATTCAAGTAACTGAATTGATTTTTTCTCAATTAGACGCTATTTGAGGGAAACTCTCAAAATGGCCAATGGTGAAGATTTAAATCGCCTCACTTCCTGTTCATTAGTTTTGCTTGGTCATATTTTTTATTCCATTGGAAACAGGTTTTTTTTCTATGATTAATCTAAAATTTTTCATTTTTTTCTCTTCTAGTCGAGAAAGTATAAACATGGTTACGCCAGCAATGCAGTTGGCTAGCAAAATTCCAGACACCCAAGTCCAATTGTGGGCGACAGCACTTTTGAAAGGTAAATTCTAATCTAGTTTATTGTGTTTTTTTTTATTTCATAAATTTTTATTCAGATTTATATGGGACCGATAATCCACGTCAATCAGAGGCCATTCAAATGCATAATCAATTTTCGCAAACTTTGCTCACTGATCAATATCAAGCTTTGCACCAGTCAGAACATGCCTACATTAATGTATGAGTTTTTCATAAGAAATTTTCTTTTTACTAAATGAATTTTTTTCTTAGTGGTACGAACCCTAGTTTTCTTGGAATGAAAAATAATTTCAAAAATTTCAACGTATTATTTCAAAAAATTGCTTTTTTTTTTGTTTAATTGTTTCACCGATATTCATATCAAATTTAAAACTTCAAGGAAAACACAAAAAAGAAACAAAAATCAATTTTATTTATGTAAATTATTTATTTATTTTTTTCTTTTGACTTAAGTTTCTTCGATTTCTTAAAACTATAATTCTGTAAATACGACTCTCATAATTTTTCTTATTCAATCCTCAATAAAAAAAAAAAAAAAATTCAATAGTCTATTTTTAATTTTAATATTTCTTCTAAAAAAAAATTTCATCAAAACTGTTGGATTGTTGTGTTTGTTTGTCTTATTGGCTTTTTTTCGCTTATTCAACATTTTTTTTGAGCTATGACGTAGCAAAGAAAAAATATATCAAACTATTTTATCTGATTTCAACCAAGGTGAAAAAAAACACCAGTTTTGTTTTTTTCATAGTTTACTTTATTTCACTATATATTGCACTGATTCATTCCTGTGTGGGTATTTAATCATCATTGAGAACTGTCTTCGAATGGTAAATTGGTGGTGGTCGTTGTCTTCGTAGCAGTAGTAGTTTCTAAGGTGACCATTTTTTTCCCCACAATAGACGTCATCAAGTTGTGGGCTGGCGCATATTCGGGCTATATTCTGGCTGTTTGTAGCAAAGCGCCAAACAGGATAAATCAATAGGAATTTTTTTTATCTAAACCATTGGAATTGCTATGAGTTTGTTTTTATATCGGGCCTGGTTATCGTTTTTTTTTTGGTCTGTCTCTGTCTGTTGTTGCTGCAAACTTGTCAAGAATAAATACTTGAACAACATGGAAAAAAAATCAAATTCGACCCATTCGGGCGGCATCAAACTTTTGTGTTCATTTTTTTCCGTTTATTTATCTCTCAATAAACAATTCAATTTGAAAATTTATTTACTGTAAGAGTTTATTTAAAAAGGATCAATTCAATTTTAACATGAATTTTTTTTCTAAATGATTTGTCGACTTGCAATCTTTGAAGTACTTAAAGTTGAATCAATTAAAATCAAATAAATTCTACAATCAATGAGAACAATAATGTTTCTCTTTAATCATTGGTTCGAGTGCTTCAACAATAAATTTGGTTTGCATCGTCTTACCACAACAAGAATAACAAAAGCCTTCTCCATTTGGTCAATTTGATTTTTTCAAGAAAAAGAACAAAGCTATCCAAAACCACCAGGTTGTCAGTTTTTTTTATGAAAAAAATATTCTGAAACTTTGAAACATTCATCATTGCAGATATTAAACTCGCAGGCCAACTTTATTTGGCTTTCTAGTTTAACTGTTATCCATCACTTTGGTTCATAATGTCTTCCTACTTGCTTTGCGTTACTAGTAAGTATTAAAAGCTGATCACGAAAACAATTCCATCAATTAAAAACTTTGAGAAATAATAAAATTTAGATAGAAGTGAGTTTAGGAATATTTTCATCTAGTAAACAGTGTCAAGTGGTTGTTATAAAATTTCAATTCTAAATTTTGAATGTCAGCTTTACCGTAATGTTTTTTTAACTAAAAAAAATTAAGAAAGAAGTTTAAATTAAAAATTAACAACGAATAAAAACAATTATAATCAAATATTTAAAATAATTAAATAAATAAAATTGAATTTTAATTTATTCAGATGATCCTGTAGTAAAAGCTTGAATTTTTTAAATTAATTTTTCACAATTGATCAAAGTTTTAGAATGTTTTTAAAATTTAATTTTTTTTTTTTAAATTTTCAGTTCGAAAAGCAAAACTTTTGGGTAACGATGGTGAGTTGTTTAAAAAAAATTTTAAAATTATAATTTGAATGTCAAAAGCTCATTGCACTAGATAAAAAACTAATCATTTTTTTATATATTTGTTTGTATACTCAATATTTTTTTACTTTGTCATACATACATTAAAAGTTCACAAAAATTTTCTTTCTATTCTAAGTAGTTTATATTATTTTATTTCAAGTTTTTTTTTTGCCAATGTCTTTAGGTTTAAAAATAAAAAGATTAGTCATTTGCAAACAAAACGATATTTTGCAACCAAAAAATGATGATTTCCCTAGACAAAAACAAAAATAAGAATTTAATTCGAATGAATAAATAATTTTCTTGATAGAACTTATAATATAGAAAAAAAACAATATTATTAAGTTTTAAAAACAGTCAAACACAATAATTAGTAGTTTAGAAATTTTTGATGAAATCTTTTCTTATTTAAAAATCAAAATAACATGAAGATTATAGAGATTTAAAATGAACTAACATGAAAATGTCAAGTTCTTCTTCAATGTCGGTTATTGCAATTATTTTGAAACTTTTCCGTAGATTAGAGTTCAGTTTAATTTTTTTTCTTAGTTTAACTAAAAAAAATCATAGTTTTTTTTTGTTTGTTTGTTTGCAGAAAATCATTTTGTTTGCTAATGAATTTCAAATTTGAAATCTATAAAGTTTTTTTTTCAAGTTTCTTATATTTGAATATTTTCAGTGGTTTTTATTGTTTACTCAAAATGGATTGATTTGTTCACTCAAAAAAACTTTTCACAACATCTTCAGCTATGGTTTGATTGAAATGAATAAATCATCGAAAATGATACAATAAAACACTAAACATAAATAATTCAATACATTTGATATTAAATCTATTTATATCAGAAAACCTGAAAATGAACCTGTCCACAAAGCGTAGAGTTATTTTTCTTGTGCTATATTGGAATAATTTCAGAATTTTGATTCGATGGTTTAGTTTTTTCTTCACTAAAATATAATAAAAATAAAAGAAAAAAAAACGTTCAAAAATTTGAAATAAGTGAATAAGCCTATAGTGATTGACATTAAGTGAAAAAAAAATTTCATAAAATACGAAACTTGCCTCCAGTTCTACAGTGTCAAAATACAATTTCAGTTTTTTTTTCTTTAGAAGAAAAAAAACAATCAAACATAGAAATTCAAATATAATCCTCTTGTTCCTTATGATCAAACTTGGCTGAAATTTTTTTTTTCTCACAATCGATTTCTCAATAATACTACTGACGATTCAAAAGAAAAAGATCGATGAAAATAATTAATTTTTCTCTATTTTTTTTTTATTTGTTTCTGTTGACATTTGTTGGTATTTTTTTTTATATCATTGTAGATTTATTTAATAGGAAAAAAATTCATTTTTTGTGTTTGTTTGTTTCATTGGCGGCTTGTTGATTCAGTCTGAAATAAGAATTTTTTTTTTTTGACAACCAACTCAAAACGGGCTTTGCCATAAACTGTCAAAAAAAATTTAAATATTAGATAAATAATTTTTGTGAAAAAATAAATTTATTACCATTCATAGAGAAAAAAATTATCGAAATATGAATTCTAGAAAATTAAAATGAAATTTATTGGAAAAAAACACAAACTTATTTAAAATGAAAACTTTTAAATTTATTTCTATTTTCATTTCTCAAAGTTTTTTTAAAATTTTTCTCATTTTTCTTTTGTAGCTCAATTTTGTACATATATCACTGTAAAATTGGAAAATGTCAAGTCGACAACTGTCGCTGTCAAAGGATGCGATCCTTCATGGGAGCAAGACTTCATATTGTGAGTTTGATATTTTAGTTTTTTTCTAGCTAATGAGAGTACACAAATCGATTTAGCTTTTTAGCAGAAATTTCTTTATATATTTTTTTTGCATTCTTCTAACGCTTATTTTTTTTATTCGATTCCATTTTAATAATATTATTATTTGAATAATAGCGAAACTAATCGACTTGATACCAATCTTATTATCGAACTGTGGAACAAAGGAATTCTTTGGGACAAGATAATCGGAAATATTTTGGTGCCTTTGAATAGCATCCCGTTTTGCAAACAAGTGAGTTATCTATTCCCATTATTTTATTTGTTCCGTTCATCATGAAAATAATTTAGTTTTGTAATTTTTTTTTCGACTTTTTTGTTGTTGTTGTTAATGGTTAGCATTGATGACATTAATCATGATCATGTTACTCACTTATTCTATAAAAAATCAACATTTTGTTCATTAAATGAAATTTTCTGTTTCTTTCTCTTGGTTAATTTTAGACAACTGAAAGTCGATGGTTATCAGTGGACGCTGATCTAGAGATTTTCAATGGAGAAATTTGTGGTACGCTCAATCCGACCGAACATTTTTTGCAAGTTGAAATGCATTTTGAGCCTGTTTACGGTATGCTCAAATTTTTTTCTCTGAAATCTGATTAAATAATCTAAGAAAACAATTATTTTTAACAAGAATTCGACTTTAACGATGGCGAGCAAAAGTTTAGCCAAAATTTGAGTCTACTAAATAATTATACCAACGAGAAAGAAATGTATTTGTGGGATTCTGGTGAAAGTGGAAATAGGCAAACACATTTTCATGGCCATCAATTACACTGTAAGTCCTAAAACTTTTCATTAATTTTTGTTTTTTAATAAATAAAAACAATCTGATAATGATGAAATGTTTTTTTTTTAAATTGAAAGCTGGTTTGTCAGAGGACAGCGACTACACTAGTGATATTAGCTTGTCGAATCAACAAAACCAGCTCAATTCATATCATCAAGCCAATTCGTCATCTTCTCAATTCGAATTAATATCTAATCGAACGAATAATTTAAAAAATCAGCAACAACATTCCATAAACAGCCATAATAATGCACTGGAATCGTCACATCATCTTGTTCATAACACCTCTAGTGGAACAGTGAACACCAATCAACCATCACCTCAACAATCATTTTTATCAACAATTTCTTCATCTGCCATGCCAAACGAAGTGCCAAAACCAACTATCAAAACCGCAACGCCTAAACGAGAACTTCCTTTTGGAGGTTGCACCAATATCGATATAATTCGCACACAATATCAGCAAAAAATCAATCAAAAGAAAATGGTTCATAATCAAACTCGTCAACAATATCGAGAACAAGAACCTCTCTATTATAATAGTAGACCAAGACGAGCCTTGCCGCAAATTAATTTGAATAATCAAAATGTTCATGAAACTTCAAACAACGATCACACCAAAATAAACAATATAAATCAATTATCAAGGTAAGTTTCAACTATCAAGTTCTGTTAAATTTGATATAATAAAAACTTTTATTAAAAAACAAGTGTTCAAATTAAAAAAACGCCAATGGTATCTAGCAATAATCATATGGAGCGTTCTCAATTTTTTAATAAACAACAAGACCAAGTGGTGCCTCAACAATTTCTTTCACAGCAGCAAATCAAGAATCAACAGCAGCAAAACTTTTTGGCAATACAAAATCAGCAAAACGTTCCTAATTATCAATACAATTTTTCAAATAAAATGATCAAAAGTCAAATCAGTTCATTCAAAATCAAAACGATCCAAGGTTTCAAACGGTTGTGATGAATGGAGGACAGGTGGAAATGTTTCAAGATCAAACACCAGATTTGTCGTCTTATAGAATGAGACAAAGACGAAAAGCGATTCGTAAACCAAGCTTAGAAAGACAAGGTGGTTTTGAGCATTATGAAGAGCAACAAGTGGCGGAACAGAGGAGAAAATCTATTATTATTCAACAACAGCAATTTCAACAGCAACAACAACAACAGCCACAGTATCAACAACCTCAACAACTTCAAAATCAGCAATTTGGACAGCATCAACAAGCTCAAAATCAGCAATTTGTTCAACATCAAAAAGCTCAAAATCAGCAATTTGGACAACATCAACAAGCTCAAAATCAGCAAACACAACTTCATCCAAAGTTTCAACAAGAACTCAATCAACAACAACCAGCGCCACAGCATCCTGAAGAACAAAGTTGGGCAAAAATGAATCAAATTTCAAGTAACAATATGAACCAAAATCAAAACGTTTTCAATCAAAATGTTCAACAAAATCTGAACCGGATTCCTGTGGAAAGCAAAGATAAACAAGAACTAAGGCAAGAAAGTAATGATACATTCACAAACAGTGTAGCCCCAGATCTTGAAATGGACAACCAAGACATTTACATGGATGGTGAAACGAACCATGTTTTTGAAAATGAAAATCAGTCTCATTCTAAGAAAAACTTGACAAAATTGAAATCACAAGATACGATCTCTAGTGATGCAATTAATAGTGATTGGACAAGTGAACAACAAGAACAGTACTATCTTGACAAGCAATGGGAAGAAAATTGGAGTAGAAGACAAGCCCAATTCGAAAATGATATGAATGATCAAAAAAACGAATCGACTGCCAACAATACCAATCAAATAATTGTAAACCAATTTGATGAATGGAACAAGCCTGGTCTACAACAACCAAATGATCAATTTAAAAATGAACTCGATGTTCAACTAAATCGAACTAGAATCGATCAAAAATCAGAATCTAAAACAAATGATATTTTTCCAATGCCAGCAATTGTCATTAGCAACGACGAATCATCTTTGATAAACAAACGACAAGATTCAGAACAAAATAAACAGCAGCTGTTTGATAATCAAATTCCATCAAACTCTTTGAACAATAAGGCACAAACATTTTCTAATGCGACAAATAACTTGTTTGAGATGATGAAAGACGGCAATCAAAAACAACAAAATGAACTTCCATCAGCTATTCAAAAACTCAACAACGAAGTCAACAACGATCAACAAAAGACTATTTCTGAAGGCAGAACTGTGACTTTTAATGAAGAAGTCGAAAAGAAAAGTCCTCCTCATTTGCCAATATTGTTTGAAGGCCCGATTGTGATTCGGACAGCCACAGAAGGAATGTCCAAAGCCAGAGTTCGGTGGATAAATGCTTTCAACAAAATTACCTCACATTTAAACGAAGTAAAAAATGAAAAAAAATTATCTTTTTTTTAATTTTTTTCGTAACTTTTTTTAGAATGAAAATCGACCTATGACTTTGAGTGATCTGTTCAAAGGAATTTGTTTCGAGGAGGGTAATGATGATTGAACATTTGAAAAAAATTTGAAAAAAAAAAATTTTTCAAATCACAGAGAGAATCCTTTTTTCAGTGGTATTGACGCCATGCCAGATATAAGGCCAAGGAAAAAATCCATCCCACTTGTTAGCGAATTAGTGAGTGAAAAGGATAAAAAAAATTCAACTTTTAATTATTGTTCTTTTCATCATATTTTTCAATTTTTTTCAGGTTTTAAAAGTAAGTTTTAATATTTTCAACTTTCTATGAAACTGTATGTTTTTTATTTAGACGATGGCTGCCAACAAACGAAACGCTGGTTTGACTTCTGGTATTGCAAGACAATCGTTGAATGACGAAGAATTGGTAATTGATTTTTTATTATTTAGTTTAAACAAAAAAAAAATTGAAACAAAATTTTGATTTATTTAGAAAACTCATGTCTACAAAAAAACTTTACAAGCGTTGATTTATCCGATTTCTAGTACAACGCCGCACAATTTTTTGAAGGTTTGCTCGAAATTTTTTTTTTTAATTATTAAAAAATGGAAAAAATGATTCATTCTTGATTATAGTGGACAGCAACTAGTCCGACTTATTGTTACGAATGTGAAGGCCTTCTTTGGGGTATTGCTCGACAAGGTGTCCGTTGCACTGAATGTGGTGTGAAATGTCACGAAAAGTGCAAAGACTTGTTGAACGCTGATTGTTTACAACGTTAGTATATTTTTTTTAAAAAAGCTTCTAGAATTTTTTATTAAAGAGATTTTACTTTGAATAGGAGCTGCCGAAAAAAGCTCAAAGCATGGAGCCGAAGATAAAGCCAATAACATAATCATGGCCATGAAAGAAAGAATGAAAATTCGAGAACGTGAAAAACCAGAAATATTCGAAATGATAAGGTTTATAATTGCAACTTGTTATTTTAGAACAAAAAAAATTGAGCTTTTTTTTTATTATTTTATTAGCGTGCTTTGATTAATAATTAGATGTTGATTAGGTTAGATTTTTTTTAAAAAGACGAAAATTAATTGAACAAAACTAATACACCGTACGCTTGGTTACGCAAGCTATGCATTTAGTAACTTAACCAAAGTACAATTAACAATTTTTTAATAGAATTCTAAAAATTTAGTTGCCATAGTTAGTTGAGATAGTTGAACTTGAAAGACATTTGATTTGCTGTCTTTATGAAATTTTATATAATTTTGAAGTGGAAAAAAAGTTATAATTCTATCTATATATGTATGTTGTATAATATTCAAAAAAAAAAAACCAATATTCAACAGAGTGGTGTTCGGTGTGGACGAAAAAAGCCACTCCGGGCATATGCGAGCGGTTAAACAGAGCGTGCTAGATGGAACATCTAAGTGGTCGGCTAAAATTGCTATCACTGGTAGGTTAATGTTGGGTTTATAATATTAACATCGGTTTACCCGAACAAAGATGCTCAAAAAAACAAACAAAAAGACCTAGAACGGCAGATGTTAATTCTGATGAAAATTTTCTTAAAGAAAAGAAAAGTGTTCCTGGATTTTGCATGTTAGCACTGTCAATTGTAATTTTTCTAGTTCATGCTTGCTAAATGTTTGGTAATTGTTGTTTTTTTTCTCTACAAGCACTTTTGATATGCATTTTATTAATGACAATATTTTTCTTTTCAATATTGTTCTTAAATTTTGTTTTTCTTTTAAATATTTTATTTTGATTTAACTTTATTTATTTATTTTTTCGAAAAAAAATCTTTCGTCATTAAATATCTTTGTCATCTTGTCATTCTTTAAAAACTTTCCATTGTAAATACCTTGTATCACAACCACCACCACAACCATTACCACCGCAACTACCTTCATCACTAAAAAAAAAAAAAAATCCATTGCGTGTCATCATCAAATTTTCAGAAACGTTTTTGGTGTTGATGCTGCTATTCATATTGAGGAAATGCAAAAAGCCGAACAGGTGATGCTTGACAGTAACTGGTCGGCCAAAATTACCATCACAGGCATGTATCTTTTTAATTTTTTTTTTTTTTGAATTATTATTTTCGATCATTTGTTTTCATCAACTAAAAAGTTTTTTTCCACTTAAATCACTAAACCATTGAATTTGATCAATTTAAACATCATTTGAACCGAGTTTTTTCTCTCAATTGTTTTTTTATCAATTTTTTTTTATAGTCATTTGTGCTCAAGGTTTGATAGCCAAAGATAAAAGTGGAACCAGTGATCCATATGTGACAACTCAAGTTGGTAAAGTGAAGAAACGAACTCGAACAGTGCCTCAAGATTTGAATCCTGTTTGGAATGAAAAATTTTATTTCGAATGCCATAATTCAAGTGACCGAATAAAAGTTCGAGTTTGGGATGAAGATAATGATTTAAAATCAAAACTTCGGCAAAAACTGACCAGAGAATCGGATGATTTTTTAGGTCAAACAATTATTGAAGTTCGAACGTTGAGCGGTGAGATGGATGTTTGGTATAATTTAGAGAAACGAACTGACAAATCGGCCGTTTCGGGAGCCATCAGACTCCATATAAGTGTCGAAATCAAAGGTGAAGAAAAAGTGGCACCTTATCATGTACAATACACCTGTCTTCATGAGGTAGTTCTTGGTGTTTTTCCTTCTTCAATAAAGATTTTTAATTTTCTCAACTTTCAGAATTTATTTCATCATTTATGTGAAATTATCAATAACGGTCAAGTTAAACTACCAGACTATAAAGGGGTTAGTTTTCAGAGCAACATACACCGGAAAAAATTGTGAAATTTTATTTTATTTTCATTAAAGGATGATGCTTGGAAAGTTTACTTTGATTATCCTGCCAGAGAAATGGTCGATGAGTTTGCCATGAGATATGGAATCGAATCTATCTATCAAGCAATGACGTTAGCTTTCAAAAAAAATCGATATTCTTTGTTAAACATTTTTTTTGTTGTTGTTAAAGTCACTTTCATTGTTTATCAACTAAATATTTGTGCCAAGGAGTGCCTGCCGTAATGAGTACTCTTCTAGCTAATATCAATGCCTACTATGCGCACACTTCAGCTTCTTCAAATGTTTCGGCAAGCGATCGGTTTGCTGCTTCAAATTTTGGGGTAAGATAGTAGAAATAAAATCTTAAAAAAATTTTATTCGACATTTATTTAAACAGAAAGAAAAATTTATTAAACTTTTGGATCAGCTTCACAATTCGTTGAGGATTGATTTATCGATGTACCGAGTATGGAAATTTTTTTTAAAATTGTCATTTTGAATTAACTAATTATATTATGGTTTTGTTTAAAACAAGAATAATTTTCAAGCTTCATCGCCGGAAAAGCTTCAAGACTTGAAATCAACAGTGGATTTGTTGACTAGCATAACATTTTTCCGAATGAAAGTTCAAGAGCTTTCCAGTCCACCACGAGCTAGTCAAGTGGTGAAAGACTGTGCCAAAGCATGTCTTCGATCAACATACCAATTTTTGTTTGAAAACTGTACCGAACTTTATGGTAGAGAATTTCAAACTGAACCGTCCGACAAAAAAGACAATCAAGACGAGGCTGGTCCGAGTCTGCATAATTTAGATTTTTGGCATAAACTTGTAGCATTGATGGTTTCTGTTATCGAAGAAGATAAAAATAGTTATTCTCCAGTTTTGAACCAGTAATTTAATTGACTATTTATCTGATTTTTTTAAATTTTTTTTTTCTTTCAAACAAGATTTCCTCAAGAATTCAACATTGGCCATTTGAGTTCGGCAACAATGTGGAGCCTTTTTTCCAGTGATATGAAATATGCCCTGGAAGAACATGAACAACATCGTCTATGTTTGAGTTCCGCTTACATGAACTTGCATTTCAAATGCAAATGGTTTTACAACACATATTGTAAAGATGTTCCACAATTCAAAGAAGTTGTTCCCGAATATCCAGCGTATGTATTTTTGATTTTATTATTAAAAAATTTAATTTTTTGAAACACAAATTTAGTTGGTTCGAACCATTTGTCATGCAATGGTTAAACGAAAACGATGATGTCTCATTAGAATACGTAAATGGAGCCTATATGCGTGATAAAAAAGATGGCGTAAAATATCTCAAATTTTAATTCAAGAAATTAAATTCTTTTTCTGTTTTAGTTTATGCACAGTTCAGAGCATACACTGTTTTCGACTTCAGTGGTTGACGTTTTCACCCAACTAACTCAGTGTTTCGATGTTATCCAAAAGTTGGAATGCCCAGACCCGGAAATAACAAAACGATATATGAAAAGATTCGCGAAAACGATTGTCAAAGTTTTGACTGCCTATGTTGATATTGTTAAAAAAGATTTTCATAATAATATTCGAAATGAGAATATTGTAAGTGTTTTAAATCAAAATTTCTCAAAGTTAATTTTTTTATCTTCAAAAAGGCTTGTGTTTTGATGAATAATATTCAACAACTTCGAGTTCAATTAGAAAAAATGTTTGAATCAATGGGTGGTGAAAAGGTTAAATCAAAAATAATAACAATATTGAAAACCCATTGACCTATTTTTTTTTATCCAAACAGCTGGAAGCCGATGCAGCCAATATTTTGAAGGATCTTCAAGTAACGTTAAATAACAATCTGGATGAGTTTAGCGCTGTTTTTGCCAAGAGGTATGATTAATAATTCAAGCGGGTTTTATCTGAGTTTTGTTCATTTAAAATCAGTCTTGAACCTTCGCTCAAGAAAAGCTTATCGGAATTAGGAGTTTTGCTTGCTCAAGTAAAAGGCTCATCGGGTTCATCGGCCCAAGCTGTACAAGCACTTAAAACTAGTCCTGAAGTGGCTGCAGATGCCGATCACATCATGCATCCGCTTATGGATTTTCTGGATGGAAAATTAAGTCAATTTGCACAAACTTGCGAGAAAACTGTTTTCAAGCGTTTATTGAAAGAACTTTGGAAATGCGTGATGATCACTTTAGAAAAAACTATTGTCTTACCTCCAATGAATGAAAAAAATGTTTTATTGCAAAATTTGCCAAATGCCAGAATTGAAGATGTTGGCCGGTTGTTCAAAAATAATCTTTCAGCCAATAAGCTTACCAACCTTGGTGTTATAGATGTGATTATATCAAAAATTTTTTTATAAAACTTTCTATAATTGTTTTTTTTTCTATCTAGTCGTTGCAGTTTGAAAGAAATCTTAATCCAAGACAATGTGTTGTATTGGATCTCTCTTTAGAAACAATGAAGCAATTTTTCCATGCTAATGGAAATGGTTTGAAAAAAGCGTTTCTGGATAAGAGCTCTGATTTGCAATCTTTGCGCAATGCGTTGTCGATGTACACACAATCGACAGATACTTTGATAAAATCGTTCGTAACCACTCAAACTAAACAAGACATACCCACTCAAGAGGATGGTCCCGTCGGGGAAATTTCTATTCAGGTAGATTTGTTCACTCATCCGAATTCAGGAGAACATAAAGTCACAGTTAAAGGTGAGAGTTTGTTTTTTTCGAACACAAAACCATTGAATTTTTGAAAAAAATTGCTTCATTTAGTTGCTGGTTGTAACGAATTAAAATGGCCAAACACAAATATGTTCAAGCCATTTGTTGAGGTCAATATGATAGGTCCTCATTTGAGCGATAAAAAGCGAAAATTTGCAACTAAATCAAAACACAATAATTGGTCTCCAAAGTTTAACGAAACATTTTATTTGTAAGTTATTGAAACAAATTTATTCTTCTGATATTTAGTTTTTATTTCATTTATATTTGATTGAATTTTCAGTATTATTGGAAATGAAGATGAACCAACATCGTTTGAACTTCATATCGCTGTCAAAGATTATTGTTTTGCTCGCGAAGATCGATTGGTCGGTGCTTGCATTCTTCAACTGGCCGACATTGCAGAGCAAGGTAGCTGCAATTGTTGGCTACCATTGGGTCGAAGAATACATATGGATGAAACTGGATGGACTGTGTTACGCATCTTATCTCAACGAACTAACGATGAAGTAGCACGAGAATTTGTTAAATTGAAATCTGATGTCCGAAACGACGATATTTCAACTAATCAAGTGCCAAGCGGCCCAACTCATCAAACTGGAACACAAGTGTTGGCTGCATTGACTTCTCAAGGAAATGAAAAGAGTAAATAAAACAAGTTGTTCGAGAATGAAAAAATTGTAATATAGCCCGAATCAAAGCGATGTATAATATTTTTGCCATTTTTCAAATCATTCAATTTTATATGAAAATGCGTTGAATTTTTTTTTCACTTTCTAAATGTTTATTTAATGTAAATTCAAATTTGTTTTTTTGTTTTGTTCCATTCTTTGTTATGATTGTTGATAGAATGTTTTCCAATTTTTTTTTCTATTGAATTATTTATTTGTTGAAATTTTCTGAGTGCCAATTTTCATTATCAAAGCACACTAAACACATTTTGTTTGGAGTTTTATCTATTTTTTAATGAATCTTCTGTCCTAAGAGAATATTTTTTTAAACACTGTTTTTTTTTTTGTAAACTTGAAACTTTTTTTTCAATAGTAATCGAGTTCAAAACTTTTTTTTAAGGTTAATTCATATCAATACAAATTATAACGAACGTTGATTCTTTGATTTGATTTTGTTGATCCATATTTTTCATTTTTCAAGTACGCCAAGTGCTTTATTTGTTTATTCATTCTTTTTTGATTTTAATTGAGTGCACTTAATAATAAAAAAAACTCAAAAGTGTATGAAATGTTTCATAAATAATGCAACTAATTTATTTTTTAAAACAATTATTTTCATTCAACAATTAACGAAAACAAAAATAACCAGTAAAAGAAAAACGACACACTAAAACAAGAAAAGGAAACCACTCAACACATGTCATAATTATGGCTGTTCATAGACAGAGTTGTTTTAGCAATAACACAGCCATCACACTTCCCCCTCTTGATCCGAAGTGGATAAGTAATGTCGGAGCTTGCTGCAATGGACGATGTCAGTATTTCGACCCAACGTTCGAACAATCCTGTCGATCTCAAAGTTAACAGAGGATATTTGGCGAATAATGGTGAACGGTCCTTCCATAATCGGCGTCAACTTCCCGTTATTCGGATGCCACATCTTTTCGACAAGCACCTTATCACCAATTTTAAAAGATGCAGTTGGAATCTTTTGTCGTAGTAGGTTTGTTTCGGTAATGATATTTGATCGTTTTATCATTAGCAATTTTTCTGCATTCTTCCAAGCTCAATTCGGATTGAGTTGACAGCGGTGGTTCGTAGGGTTTGATGCCATGCATGAGGAATGCTGGCGCGAAACCAGTCACTTCGTGTGGTGTATTGTTATATTCGAAAACAACTTCCTTCAGCAACATTGGCCAGCTTTTGTTTGTTCCAGGGGTGTTGATTTTGATTCTCAGACGACCCATTATTGTTTGATTCGTTCTTTCGTTCATGCCATTGCATTGAGGTCTTTGCGTAGACGTCAGCAATTGTTTGATGTTTTGATTTCGTAGAAATTTTTTAAATTTTGAGCTATGAAGCCGGATCCTCTATCGGACAACAGCTTTTGAATGTGACCAGCGTTCAACACTTCTTTGATACAACCAATATAAGCGTCTGCCGTTTGATTTTTATGAGCGAAAGCCCATATGTATCGAGTACAATGGTCAATAATCAGATGGACATAACATTTTGATGAACCGTACCCGTTTAGGCCACCGATGGTGTCTATTGAAACAAGCTCGAATGGTTCAAATGCTGGAGGTAACGATTCTAACAGTCCAAATTTCTTTTCTTTATTTCTTTTACATCTTTGGCATATGTCGCAGCGTTTTACAAAATCTGAAACATCTTTGATGATGGATGCCCAATAATAGTACGGTGAAATCAAGTTTAACATTTTTCGAATTCCAATATGCCCATAAGTTTCGTGCGTTGTTTTCAACAATTCTTCGGTCAAAGTTTGTGGTACTACTACTTTAGACAAGCCTCTTTTCCTTCTGATGATCAAACCATTCTCGTTGGAGTATTTATTTTTGTCGGTCATTTTTTCTTGTTCGGCAATAAGTTTTTGCATTTGCAGTAAGTTGACTTGTGGAGCGCGAGACAACGCGTCGGCTTCGTAATTAGTTTCTCCCTTCTTGTATTTAATCACAAGGTCGTACATTGATAGCCGAATGGCCCATCGAGCTAGCCGTCCACTAGGATTCTTGCATTTCTGAATCCATTGCAACGCTGAGTGATCTGTTGTTATCGTTGTTTTGTGGCCATGAATATAGCAGTGCCATCGTTTTAATGATTCGATAATCGCCAAACATTCCAATTCCGTAATGGAATAGTTTTGCTCGTGCTTCAGTAATTTTCTTGAATAAAATGCTATCGGCAGCTCTTTGCCATCATTTTGAACTTGTTTTATTACGGCACCGATTCCGTTGAGAGATGCGTCACAATATAAATTACATGATCGATTCGGGTCAAAAATTGACAGAATCGGTTTTGAAATAAGACACTTTTTTAGTTTTTGAAACGCTTCCTCGCACTCAGAAGACCAATTCCAAGTTGTTTCTTTTTTCAGAAGGTCAGTTAACGGTGTTCGTATCATAGCGTGATTTTCGATGTATCTTCCATAAACGTTTTCAGCCCCTAAAAAACGTTGAACTTCTTTAACTGATTGTGGCCGCGGAAAATTTTGAATAGCTTGAATGTTTTGCTGACATGGTTGGATAGCATTAGGCGAAATTGTATGGCCTAGATATTCGATGGATGCTTTTGCAAATTGACATTTTTTGAACTTGAGTTTAACTTTTTCATCAGAAAATGCTTTGAGCGCACGTTCCAGGTGCTTTAAATGATCTTCAAAATTTTCAGAATAAATTATAATATCATCAAAATAATTTTCAACGTTTTCCAATTGATGTTTGTTAATGATGGTTCTCAAGATTCGTTGAAACGTAGCTGGAGCGTTTTTGAGCCCAAAGGGCATAACTAACCACTCGAAATGGCCCGTTTTAGTTGAAAAGGCAGTTTTATGGACGTCATTTGGGTTCATTTTCACGTGCCAGTACCCGGAAGCTATATCAAGTGATGTGAAGAACTTTGCATTATGCAGTTTATCTAAAACATCATCGATTCGCGGTATTGGTTGATGGTCGGGTGTAGTGACAGCATTGAGTTTACGAAAATCGATACAAAGACGTGTCTTTCCTTCCCCCTTTTGTTGGCCAGAGTAACTGGGAATGAATATGGTGACATCGATTGTTGGATCAATTTATTGTCAAGCAATTGTTTTATATGTTGGTCAATTATCAACTGTTCTTGCTGAGATGTTCTGTATGGTTTTAAATGAATCGGCACGTGATTCGTCAATTGAATGGAATGTTTTTCAATATCGATACAGCCGAGATCAACAGCATCATTAGCAAACACATGTTGGTAACTTTTGATCAGATTTTGGAGACGATTGTTTTGATCAGTGGTGAAATCTTGATTAAAAACATCTTCAAATTGAACTTGATTGACTTTTGATTTATGAGTTGTATCAATTTTTTGTTTGATATTAGATTTTTGAATTGGTTGATTATGTTGAAGAACGTTTTGACTTGTTAAATCAACTTGAAGATCGAAAAATTTTGTGCTATCAAGCCCGAGCAATAATTGAGTTGACATATTCTCAATAACGTGAGCTTGAATTACGCGTGAAACATCTCCGATCTGAAGCTGACAACTGATGCGACCTAGCGAATTAGTGGGTTGGTTGAGTTGTTGAATTTCGATGACTGAGTTTCGAATTAACTGATTTTTTAGACGGTTAATCAGGGTTTTGTTGACGCAGGTTATGTTAGCTCCGGTGTCAAGCAGTCCTCTGATCTTGTTTCCGTCTAAATTGCAGTCAACATAAATTAATTCACTAGGTCGCCAGACACGTTTTTTGGAAGTGTCTGACACTCGTTAACTGTTGCATCGCATATGACTTTGGAATGACGCCCTCCACAAGAGCAGCGAAATTTAGATTGACAATTTTCAGTAACATGGTTTTTACGAAGACAAACAAGGCATAAATTTTTCTTCTTTGCGATCGTTAGGCGCTGTTGCTTCGTCTGTTGACTATCACAAAAGATTGACTTATGTGGTAAATTGCAGAACACACACCAGATTGACTGATTAGAGATCATTGCTGTTTTTCTATTTTGAAAATTTGGCAAACTATCTAATTTTTCTAAAGCTTGAACATGCTCGTTTAGAGCTTTAAGGATATCATCTAATTTTCCAGTTGATTTCGATTTATGTAATTGCACTGTCAATTCGAATGGTAATAAAGCAAGTAACTTTTCTTTCATTTCGAAGTTGATGAATTCTTCTGAGAAGGACAATTTCGCGGCTCTTCTTTGCAATGAGTTCCATTTCATTAACATTTGTTTAAGATTTTGTAAGTCCAACTGACTTCTGACAACAGTTAATTTTTTAATCTCTTCACATAACGCTTTTCGTTGGATATTTTTATCGCCATACTGCTCTTCAAGTGCTTCGTAAGCTACTTTGAATTCATTTCCGTCGAAACCATCGATAATGCTTTGACTTTTTTCATCGACATTATTTTTGAGATAATAAAACTTTTCAGCTTGCTCGAAATTTGGATTGTTTGCTACTAATAAATCGAATTGTTCTCTGAAAGGCAGCCATCCTTTGAGCGTTCCATCAAAAGGAGTTAGATTCAGTCGTGACAAATAACGATTATTTTGACTTTTAGTTTCTGCGGTACCAGTTTTTTCACAAATGTTTCTGATTGAAAATATTGATTGAGTTTAACCATTTTTTCAGCATAATCGTCGACTTCTTCTTGAACCCAGTGTTCTGTTTCTATTAAAGATTCATTGATACTAAAGATTTCATCGCAAAGTTGTTCAAATTTATCTTTTTCGTCGCTTGAAATCGTGAGTTTTTTCAACGAACTTTTGTTAAGTAGCAAAGTTATTTTTCTTCTCAGCAAGGTTCTTCTTGCTACCAAGTTATTGATTGCTTCAGACATGGTTATCCTGCCGGCTTATGAAATGTTTCATAAATAATGCAACTAATTTATTTTTTAAAACAATTATTTTCATTCAACAATTAACGAAAACAAAAATAACCAGTAAAAGAAAAACGAACACACTAAAACAAGAAAAGGAAACCACTCAACACATGTCATAATTATGGCTGTTCATAGACAGAGTTGTTTTAGCAATAACACAGCCATCACATGTATATTCATCTATATTCTATAAAATTTTAGTTTAAAAATTTGAAAAATCACTTTCGTAATAATTTAAATGATTAATTGGGAATAAGATAATTGTGTCAGTTTTTAAAAAATAAATTTTTCAAGTAATTTTTTGGCATTTATCAACTGTATAAAAATATGAAAGTAAAAAAAATGTGAATTCATTTGTTTGATGAATGATGACAATAGTCAACTTCAAATTTTGAGTGTATAGGTTTTATCTGCTAGAATTTTAAACTCACTTTCTTTAGTCCTTTCTGTAGTGGGTGGTTTGAGAAAACATGTCGGAAGAAATCGCGGAAAGAAAAAAAACAATGAAGAACAAAAAAATAAATCAGACAATTTAAAATTTACTTCTCCAACAGAGCTATAAAATAGTTTTCGAGATCCCAAAATAATTGAAAATATTTTAAACAAAATTTGTCGATTTTTATTTGAAATTGAATAGGATTAACTTAACCTTAATCTGTCAAATCGCTAGCATAAAATCACAGCAAATACAAATCTTTAATTTTTAGAGGCAGGTTACAAGTTGGAAAACTATTTCAACGTTATAAAGTGACAATTGTCGTAAAAAAAACGTGGAGTTTGTTTATTCTTGAAAATATTTTGAATTTTTAAAATTTTAAATCAACTATGTCTAAAAAAAAGAAAAAAGTTAATGAAGATTTCAAAAAAATAAAATTGAAAGCTGGTAAAAAGTTGCCAAAAAGTTTAAATGAAGTCAAACCAGAATTCAAAGCTAAAAAAATACGAATTAATCCTGTGACAGGACCATCTACAACTGATCCAGCAAAATTACTTTCAAGTTTTTCAATTAACAGTAATTTAAAAGTGATTTATTTGAATAAATTGATTCAAGTTCTACAGCAAGAAAAAAATCTTTCACAAGGAGGAGAACAAATTCAAGTCATTTGTAAACATCTACTGGATAACGATCACAGGGTTCGTAATGAAGCTAAAAAATGTTTAACAATCTTTACTGGTAAGCTCAAACAACGTGATACAACCGAAGAAAGCTATTTCGCACCAATATTTTCAATCATTTTAACATATTTACAATGTGGTATCACTCATATCAATGAAGTAATTCGTTCCGAATGTCAAAAATTATTAGTTCACATCATCGATCAATGCGACTCATCAATGGATAGCCAGTTGATGCAAATGTTTTTGTCTAAAATCGATTCTACTTTGTTGAAATCTTTGGAAAATGATTATTATATTATTCTGGTCAAGTTCATTTCTTCAATGCTGAAACGAGAAAAAACCTCTACAAGCTCCAATTCAATCGTAGATTCTCAACAAGAAATTGAAATCTTGAATTTAAACTGGTCATCTGATCACCTCAATGTTCTCAATTTAAATCAAAGCAATACATTAGACAAGAAATTTTCAAAAGTTCAAGATTTAAACCTTACTTTCCAACAAAAAGCCCAAATGAACCTAAATGATAAGTTTAAGGAAGCAATTAAAAACTTGGTTATAAACGATTTGAAAATGTTGATAGGGTGTAACAATGCAGGTTGTAATATATCGCCGATTGAAGGCCAAAAAGTGGCTTACGCTTTGGAAATTTGTTTAATTTACAAGTTTAAAGAGCAACTTTGTCAATTGTGGTTAGATTCGAAAACTCAAAAAATTAATATTCCCACGGATTTTCATTAGATCTACAGCATCCAAACTTCATCGCCAGAATGTTAAGCAAATTTCCTATGTGGAAAATCAGATAAATCGTTTCCTGAATCAAATAAAAAAACTGGTTCTAAAAATATAGACATTTTATTTTTTATATCTAAAACATATTATTCAAAACAATTCATAAGAATTCAAAACTTTTTCTTGTTTAATTTTTTTTGAATCTCTCAAGTAAAAACTCGATTGATACTTCTCCATAAACTTTATTTTCTCGAGTACGAACTTCTACAGTGTTATGAGCAACTTGTTTAGGACCAATCACTAGCAAGAAATTAAATTTAGCAAGCTGAGCTTTTTGAATTTTTCTGTTAATGGTTAAGCTTGGTTCGATTTCTGCTTCAACTTCAAATCCAGCTTCATAAAGACATTGACGAACTTTTTCGGCATATTCAAAACCGTTAGGTAGTTCGCCATCTAATAGAACTATAGCTTGCCTTGGTGAAAGCCAAAAGGGCCTGTTTTGAAAATCAATGTAAATTTGACAGAAAAAAAAATTCTCTCACCAATTTCCTGCAAAGTTTTCTGTAAGAATTGCAATAAAACGTTCAATCGAACCTAAAATGGCGCGGTGTATAATAACTGGACGTCTTTTGGTTCCATCATCACAAGAATATCTCAAGTTAAATTGAATTGGCATTTGAAAATCTAATTGAATAGTGCCACATTGAAAAGGCCTATGCATAGCATCGTTTATGGTAATGTCAATTTTTGGACCATAAAATGCGCCTTCACCAGGACTGAGTTTCCATGGAAATTTTGAAAGATCGAGAGCTACTTTTAAAATTTTCTCAGCAAAATCCCATTGCTCAATCTCTCCCATGTAGCTTTCCGGTCTAGTTGAAAGTCTGAGTTCGTAAGAAAAACCAAAAAGCGAGTAAACGCAATTAATGAAATCGAGAGCAGCTCGAATTTCGTTGCTTATCTGAGAAACAAATCAATTCCAGAAAATTATAATTAAAAACTAAATTTCAATACTTGAGATGGTGTGCAAAAAATATGTGCATCATCCTGCTGAAAACGCCGAATCGATGTTGCTGTTTGTTCTGACTCTTTTCCATGCAAAACACCAAAATCGGCCAGCCTCATCGGCAAATCACTCAAAGTTCGAGGAGTTGAACTAAAAATCAAACAATGACCAGGACAATTCATTGGTTTAAAAGCAAATTTTTCTTTTTCCAATTCAAATGGAATCATGCTATCTTGATAATGACGACTATGACCCGAAATATCATACAGTTTCATATTGAACATGTTTGGAGTGATGACTTCTTGAATGTTGCGTTTTCTGTATTCGCTCTATTCAAATAAAATTAAAATTGATTGAAAACTTGAAAATTGAAACTCACTCGAATGAATTCAACTAAAGTGTTGTAGATATGTGTTCCATGTGGAGTGAAAAAATAAGACCCTGGACTGTATGTTTCATTAAAGAAAAATAATGATTGTTGTTTGCCCAATTTTCTATAAAAATCTTCTTTTTTAAAAAGTGCCTCTGAACTACCTTGCCATTCTTTGAATAATTTTCTGTTCGGAAAAGAAATTCCGTACACTCTTTCTAATGGTTCAGCATCAATTCTATCTTCCCAATAAGATGAAGATAACTACAAAAAAAAAGTTTAAATTATTCATTTGAATATTTTTATAATTCAGCAATACTTGGGTAATTTTAATTGCTTTCACAAAACCAGTGTGACGAACATGAGGCCCAATACAGAGATCTATGAAAGTTCCACATCGATATACTGTAGTTTTTTGTTCTTTAATTTTCTCTTCTAAAACTCTCATCTTGAATTGATTGTAAGAAAATAATTCAATCAACTGTTCCTTTGATAGTTCAAGTCTTTCAAATGATTGTTCTTCGTTAGTTATTGTTTTCATCAAAGATTCAATAAAAGGAAAATGGCTTTTTGAAATTTTGTTCAATTCTTTTGCTTCAGCTTTTTCGATTTCATTGATCATGAAAGCATCGTAGAAAAAACCATTTTCGACTGGTATTCCTTTATCACAGAGATGACAGCCATAAAGTTTTTCTAAAGCTTGTCCCATGATATGAGCTGAAGAACTCCAAAACACTTGCTTGCCTGAAATAATTGATAAATTTGAAAAAAATTTTTAAAAAAACTATTTAAATACATTCGTCGTCTTCAAAGGTCAAAAATTCTAATGAACAATCTTTTTCTAGTGGACGTTCAAGGTCCCAAAGAACTCCATCGACTTTGGCTATGATAACACTGTTGCACCAAGAATGCGTACTTATCAATTTAGCAATATCGAAAGGCGTTGATTTCCAACTGTTTGCTCTTAATTTACGAATTTTTCCATCTTTATTTTTTGTTTGAACTACAATTTCAACATTTTGCTTTTCAGCTAATTCATTTTCATATTGTTTTTTGAATATTTCCCAAAGTTGTAACCGATTTTCAATGTAAAATGGTAACGGATTAAGCACACTGAGTGTGGTTGTAAGTGAAGTGTTTTCGGAAAATTCACTTTGCGTGTAAAGACTTCGTTCAGAAGCTCGAACTTTGATTTGACTCTGTTGAAAATAAGTTTTTGATTTTGTATCCATTTTTTTTATCAACTAACATTATCTGTTGAACTTGGTTCAAGAATAACTCGTTTTATCAAATTTCTTTTTTTGAAACGATGAAACCACCCTCTTGATAGAGGCTTTTCTCCCGCTGAAGAAGCTCTTTGAATTATCAAACTAAAATGAAAATTTTCAATTACTAAAAAACTTCTCAACGACAATAAAATTACTTTCCGGTAATCGGTATGTTATTTTCACTGGCCGTTCGAACCAATTCTAAGGCACTCAAGTCTTTATTGATGACAGATGATACCACTCTTCTTGTCAATTTATTTGCCACAACACCATCGTATTCCTGATAAATTTGTCTGTTTTTTATTATTTTACAAACTGCGCTTCGAGAAATGTTAAAAAACTCCGCAATGTCAGTATAGGTTTTTCCTTCGCTAAACATTTCGATTATTTTCAATTTTTCGTCAAGATTTGTTTTACCCTTGGAAAATAATGAAGAAAAGTTGGGTTACAAATGAAAACGAATCAAAACTATATTACCATTTCCGAATAATACCGAATAACAAGAAAAATTTCAAATACTATATCTTCACAATTCTAATGTGACTTTTGAGGTGAGCAAATTTTGAGGTCCATAAACACTACCGTAAATTCGCTAATATGAGCATGCGTAAATTTTTTTTTTTTTTTTTTTTTTTTTTTAAAGAAAAGATTTATCAATTCGATATTCTATTCGATTTGGCAATTCAAATCAAAAATTAAAATTTCACTCAGATCTATTTGAATTCTTCAGTTTCTGTTTCAAATATAATTTTTATTTCAAAAAATTTCCTAAAATTAAAATCTTCGAACTCAAAAAAAATTTTTTTTCCTGGTCTGAAAGAAAAAAAAAACGATGAAATCAACAGTTGATTTGAAAATCCATTAAAAATGACAGTGATGATAGTGGAAAATAATGATAGTGAATTTTAAAAAAAAAAATGATACTCAATTTTGAAAAAAAATCAAATTGTCTGTACAAATTTCTCTGAACAAGATCTTTTGAAATTTGAGAAAGTGAATATTTTTTTTTACAAAATAAAAAAAATCCTAACGCTTGTCGAAAATCAATTATTCTATTTTATGAGTCAGCGTTAGAATTTTCAAACTTAATTCAAATGATAAATAAATAAAATTTAAAAAATAAAATAAAATGCATTGTGATGAATTTTTGTTTTCAATCTTCTTTTTGCACAAACAATGATTCTAATGTTTGAGTTTCTATCTGATATATTTTATTGATAGCTTTGATGATGACCTAAAATTATATTGGTGAATTTAGTAACTCATCATTGAAAAAAATCCATACCTCTGGTATCCAAACACAATATATGTACGAATGAAGATCAAAACTAGAATCATCAAACTCTTTTTTAAAGAGATTGTTACAATATGAAAACAACTCATCTCTTTGATCTTCATCTTTGATTGGACCGAAAACATTTTTCTTTTTTTCTTCGTTCAGCTTATCATTCTCATTTTTATTATTTTGTAACATAAACTCCCGATGTCGAGAACATATGAAAGTTTCTTTTTTAATTGCAATCAAGTGAGTATCAACTTGACCATCCTTTATCAACTTCATTATTACTGCTGGATCCAATGATGATAAATTTTTGGCTTTTGAATGCAAATCTGTTGGAACTGATGGAGGCAATCGAACTGTTTCAATCAAATCAACATTATTGTCTAGCGCTCTTTTCCGAAGAACTGATTCAGCTTGTTGAATGCTTTTTAATAGCTTATCTTTGTGAACATCTTTAACTTTTGAGAGAGATTTATTAATCAATTCGATTTGTCTATCAGGCGCACCAAATAATATAACAGATTTTAAAAAAACTTTAAGACTGTAAAAAAAAAACCAAAAAATTTGAACTAAAAACGGAGAAATATCATTGAATTACCTGTCGTTTTCAAACGGATAAAATAACAACTTCAACATTAACTCCTTTTCATTGTCGAGGATATCGTGAACAAGTGCCGGCCAAAGTCCAATTTTTGTTTTAGCCCAAACAACATCACCTATATCAAGTCCCAGTCGAGATCTTTTGCTTGGCTTAGTAATTGATTCATTTTCATCATCATCATCATCAATTTCTTCGTCTTCATCATTGAATGTTGAACAAACATTTTTTATTTTATTAATTGTGATTGAATCTCTTTGATTATTATAATTTTTTTCCTCAACAATAGTATCGTTGTTTGCAATAGATTTTCTTTTTCTGATTACCGACAAATTAGAAGATGGTGTTTCATTATTAAAAAATGGTTTATTTTTCGATTTATTACAAGATTTTTGATGATACTTGAATAAATTTAAAAACTTTGTTGAAAAATCACAACTGATGCAACCGAAAATCGTTGTTGACATCAACTCATTTCTAGCGTTTGGTTGAATTCGAACCGAAACTATCATATTTTTACGCCGATAATCATTGAAATCTTTTTTAGTACGAGTGTCATTTTTTCTAAAATCAGTTTCGATGAGAATTTGTTGTTTAGGTGAAGTTGAATTAGTGATTTTATGATTATCAGAACTTTTTGTTTTTAAAATTAATGAATCTTTTTGACGAATTTGTTTTTCAACAATTTTTTGGGTTGGATCGTTTTTTTTTATAATAGCATTTTTATCAGGCTCTGCTGCTTTGATCAATTTTTTGTCTTCTTTTATGAGAATTGTATTTTTGAATTTCTTATGAAATGGTTGTCTTGTGTAAGTTTTTAAATTTGATTCAGGATTGGCTGTTTCAACTTTTGAATTTCCATTCATTTGTGACAATGAATTTCCATGAGAAATTTCTATACTTTTTTGAGGTGCTTTCTTATAATTAAGTTTGATTGATTGTTCATTTTTTGAACTCAGATTTATTTTAACGTTTTCTGGCATTCTTGACATAGAAGTTGAATTGAATAAACTAGATGCATTTTTGGGCATTATGTGATTTTTTTTCGGGGATTGTAATCTATCAACCAAAGCATCATCGGTAGCAATTTCAATAGTTGTTGTCAGCCTTTTTTCTTGAACTTTGTTTTCATTCGATGACTCTTGATTCATAAAATTCAGCCAAACAATATTAGTTCGATTGTTTGCTTTGGGAGAACTTTCCTGAGTTTTAGAACTTTTAAGACAACTCGAATTCTCCTCTGTTGTTGGTTCTGAGGCGGTTAACATGGTTTCAGGTTTTTCATTTTGAGAACTTTCATTCACAATAGATGGATGAACAGATTTACTTTCTTCGATTTTAGATTCTTCAGAAGTTAAAAAGTCATTATTTTCTGGTAAATGTGTTTCTTGTTGGATTAATTGATTTGTAGTTGTTTTATCTGTTTCGGCAGTTTGAATAGTTTGATTGATGACGTTCTCTAACTGATCTGTGACGAACTTGGTTTCTTCTAAAATATCATAAAGAGTTCCATGATCTCCAACATACTGATGGTAGGTCAAACCATCTTGAACAAATGTTCGACCGGTATATGAAAAAATTTCTCCTTCTTCTGATTTAAAACTAGGATGTTCGACTACAATTGTAGCGTTTGTTGATGGAGCAACCTGTTCATCAATAGTTGTCTCTTGAAGAGAATTTGTAATATCTACTGTAGATGGAACAAGATTCAATGAATTTTCCATTATTTATGTAAAAATTTTAAAAAATTAACATTGAGGTCTATGAAAAACAAGCATTAGCAACAACAGCTCAAATGAGCGGGCGGCCATATTATACACTGCAAACATTTAAAACAGCCGGTTAGTACCTCGAAAGTACTAGTTTTTTTTAGTAACATTTGAAACATATTTTCAAAAAAATTATTTAACTTGAAAATGAATCTTCTCAATTTAATTTATTAATTATTCAAAATAAAGTGTTGTTTAAATCTTGATACTTTCTATTGTGATAGTCTAAATTTTTTTTGAAAATTCTTGAAATTCTGAAAACTAAATTCTTCAAATTTCAATCTCAAACTGAAAAAATTTTTTATTAAAAATGGAAAGAAATTACAATTGTTAATTATACAAAAATATAGATTATAATCTACAAAAAAAACCATTACTGAAATATATCGAATAATTCTAATAATTAACATTTAAAAAAAAATTTCAATGATACATCTTCATCTAATACAAGATTTGTAGGACTTTTTCTTACATCAAACATCTCAATCGATTAATCATTATCAATTGATCGCTCAATTTGTAGAGAACAAAATATTTAAAACCTAGAAAGAAAATAAACATAAGCAATTTTATAAAAAAAAGTGTACAAGTTGAAAAACTACTTTTCATCTCGAATTTCGCTTTTCTAATCATAATAAAATATGCTCAAAAAAAAATGAGATTGATATTTTAGTGCAAGAACTTGTAAACTAAAAATTTTAATGCTTCAGATTAACGATGTGACGACGTTGAAATTGTGATATTAGTTAAATATTGCTGATATATCGAAATTTCAGCTTAATAAATAAAGTTTAAAATTTATCAGCTGTGTGTGAAAAGTTTTGCGTTAAAAAGTTATTGATGGCGCCGTTTCATTTAATGTTATTATTATTGTTTTCTGTCAACTTTTTTTTTTTTGGCAGGCGCAAACAGTCTATGTTTCCATTCTGATTGAAGATTGTTGCTATTTCTTTCATTCACCTTTGCCCAAAAAAATATGCCAATACGATAGTTCATTAAGGGTTGACTTGTTAGAAGTGTCGTCGTTTTTTTTTCTGTAACTGTTTGAAAAAATACATAGTTTTCTATGTAGTCATAAGAGAAAAATTAAAATTTCTGAATTGCTAATCTTTGATCATCGATGTTCAAGAAAGTTCACGAATTATTTCAATGATTTTTTTGTTTATTATTACTTAAATTTCATAATAATTTTATTATAAAAATTAATTATTTTTGTTCATCTATGATTAAATATTATTTGCGCTGTGATGAATTAAAAATTATCGAAACTTAATCAAAAAAAAAAAAAATTCAAAAATGGGGGTCAAATGGGCTAACATTATTGCGGCAAATGCGCTATGGTATATCTATAATTGATGTATTCGTAAGTTTTATTGTTTCATTTCAAGGGTTACGGAGCGTGCCAATCTTTATTTTGTGCTTCAACGACGCCGTGGATACGGAACTAAGGGATTTTCTTCTCTTTTGGTCGGAACCATCGATTCAGTTTTTGACACCAAGGTTTTTAAAACAATTTTTCTAAATTAAAATCATTCACAGTTTTTATTTTTTAGCCACTTCCATACAGAATATTACATCAGTCGTTGAACTCTGAACTGTCTTACAGTATGCTTTCAATTCAAAAATCAATCTTTAATTGAATAATTTTTTTTCAAAGTTGTTGCAGCCTCTTCCACATTTGAAGAAATAACTGCAGATTGGATTTTTATCGAAACTAATCTTATGCCGACTTTGGTCAATTTCGATAGTGATTCGGATGTGACAGATTACGTTCGCTGTAAAATTGAAAGCTTGCTTCAATTGATTACTGAAAAAGTGCCTGACAGCTCATTTCCAATTATTGTTGATTCGTCGGTCACAAAATTTACCAAGTTATTTTCTATGCCTGAAGAAGAAAAACTTGTTAATTGTAAGTTAAGCTGTTGTGATTGAAAATATCTAATTGATTTTTTTAGATTATATGTGTAGCCATCATCGAGGGGGTTTTCCGCGACAAGGATGGCTCTACTTGAGCGTCAATCATTTGTGTTTTCATTCAAACATATTTGGGAGTGAAATGAAATTAATTGCCAAATGGATTGATGTAAAAGTTAGATTAAACTTCAAGAATTCTATTTTTTAATTTTCTAAATTCAACTAGAATCTTGAGTTTGATAATCCGCGTCTCTTTCCTAATAGTATTCTAGTGGTAACTCGAGATGATAAAAACTACGCATTTTCCATGTTCCGCAACGCCAATGAAGTGTATTCTTTAATGGAACAATTAGTTAATTTAACTATGAAATCGATAATCTCTGATGAAAAACGAATTTTGTTGACTATGAATTCCGATCTAAAATCAAACAGAGCCATGGCTAAAAAGCTGAAAATTTTGAAACGAGACATAGATGCCAAAGCTTTGTCGGAAAACTACAAAATTTCGTTTCGTTTGCCAATCAATGAAAAACTAGATGGTACTTTGCCATGCACACTATGGACTCCCTACGATAAAAAACATGTTTGGGGAAAAATGTACTTGTCAAATAATTATATTTGTTTTGAAAGCAGGGTTAGTTTTGTGTATTTTAATTTATGAAAAAAAAATTTTATTGTATAGGTTTTGAATCAATTATCTATAATTATTCCAATGAGAGATATAAAATCAGTAGAAAAGCTTGATTGCAACTCAAGTCGACCAAATTGGAACAAGGCTATAGTGATTACTTTGAGCAAGACGAATATCATTTTTGATCATGTTGAAGATCGAACTTTTCTTATTGGAAAAGTTGTTAAAATGTTAGCTCAAATAGATTATGCTAATAAGTAAGTGTTGCCTTATGAAATTTATTTTTTCCTCATTTTTTGTTCATTTTTTAATAGAGAAGGACTTGACGTACTTGGGCGGGAAAACCGGTCTCTTTCAAATTTATTGTGGAGCATTGAACCTGCATTGAATGAGAAATTTCCATTCATGAATATTTCACCAGAAACTGAAGCAAAAGAATCCGTAAAACTCAATTTATGGAAATTGCATTTTATTGAGTATGGACGGGGAGTTATTTGCTATCGAGTGGCTAAGACTCGCGATTTGATTTTACAAGGCATTCCGGATGAACTTCGCAGTGAATTGTGGATGCTCTATTCAGGTGCCATTAATGAGAAAGAAACTAATTTGAATTATTACGAAAAACTTGTGGAAAGCTCTATGGATTTGCAAAATATTGCTTCAGATGAGATTGAACGAGATTTGCATCGATCATTGCCAGAACATCCAGCTTTTCAATCTGTAATTGGCATCAACGCTTTAAGAAGAGTATTGAAAGCTTACGCTTGTCGTAATCCTAGTATTGGCTATTGTCAAGCAATGAACATAGTTACTTCTGTATTGCTGTTGTACTGCAACGAAGAAGATGCTTTCTGGCTTTTAGTAGCACTTTGTGAAAGATTATTGCCAGATTATTACAATAAAAAAGTAATTGGAGCTTTAGTGGATCAAGGCGTTCTTGAAGAACTGGTGAAAGAACATTTACCTGAGCTCTACAATAAACTTTTACCACTTGGCATTTTATCAATGATTTCTTTGTCTTGGTTTTTGACAATATTCCTCAGCGTAATGCCATTTGAATCGGCAATCAACATTGTTGATTATTTTTTTTATGATGGCGCTAAAGTTGTTTTCCAGATAGCATTAAAAATTTTAGACGCTAATCAAGAATCATTGATGAAATGCAAAGACGATGGAGAAGCAATGACAGTGTTAAGTGGTTACTTAGAAAACATAATTAATCCTGAAGCCAAAACTCCTCACATGATCCATTCGTTTTCGTATGGTTCAGCTAGCAAAAGAGCTAGTCAAAAAATGACTGAAATCAAACAATTGATTAATGAATCTTACAACAAATACAATTTCATTACGGCGAATCAAATTGAAAAATTAAGGCTAAAACATAGAATGAAAGTAGTGCAAAGTTTAGAAGATAATTCAACTAAAAACTTATTCCGATCTTTATCAAGCATTCCATTAATTTCTCGAAATCTCACGCAAGATGAAATCAATGATGTTTATTTAATTCTCAAAGAAGAACAGCTTAAACAGCAATATTGGGGACGATTAAATTTAAATTCTCAGCGAGACAAAAATGAGCATACTCTATCATCGTCTAATATTCAGTTCAAAATTGATGTTGAACAATTTCGTTGTTATTTTATTGAATTTTTTCCATGGAATTGTGAAAACATTGAAATTTTCATTTTGAGAGTTTTCCATTTTCTTGATGAGAAACAAACTGGCTTCATTGATATAGATCAACTTTTGATGATAATGATCATTTTCATAAAAGCGGATACTGAGCTTCGTTTAAAGTTTTTTTATGCAATTCATTTGTTTTTTTCAAATTAGTAGCAAAGACATTGAAACGGCTTCAGAGGCAACTGAATATTTTCAGAGGGCAATCAAAGAGAAACCGAAACAAAGCTCCAAGTTTGACGAAGAGAGTCAACAATCACATCAAATTCAAAGAACAAAACTCACATTCTCAAATTTTCTATATTTCATGAACAATAAAAATGAACAGCAACCAGCAAAAGCTTTTTATTCCAATCAAAGATCAAATGCATCCGAAGCCGATGATAAATATTTTTGACAAATTGCCACGCATGAAAGAAATACAATTTATAAGCTTATGGAAAACACTATATGATACGTTTGCTTTTGAAACAAACGAGCTGCAAATTTTCGATTGTCTCGCTAAAGTTGGCAACGATTTATTACGACTTGGTTATATAACACCTCCCACAATCGAAAAAGACAAAGAAACTATAAAATCTATGGAAAGTTTTCAAATGTTGAGTGATGAAGAGTCTAAAATTGACAGTAGATCAATTACAAGCCTCAACAGTTTTGCCAGCTCCAACAGCGAGGCAAACATCATAATTGCCGATGTTTGCGATAAAAAAACTATTCAACAAGATCAGCTATCAAAACCTAAAGAATCGCCGGACAATTTGTCTGTCGCCGAACAAAAATGGCATGGAATCAGCTTCGAACAATTTTTTGGCATTCTTCATACAGAACAAATTTTGGTAGATCTTTTTGAAAAAAAAATCGATTGGCCTGTTGTGATATCAAAAATAAAAAATCTCGACAGCAAATTTGAACGTTCGTTGAGTGTTTCTGCCTCAACACATCAAAAACAATAACTGAAAAAAAATCTACGGATCGTCGCTTAATTGTATGTTTTTGAAATTATATTTTTTTAAAAATTGATTTTTATCAAAGTTTTAATGAAAAAGTTTTTTTTTGACTTGATTTTTTTTGGAATTTTTCATTCTATAAAACACAAGTTTTATTCACACACGCATAAGAATTATAAAAAACAAAACAAAAAACTGTGATAGTTTTCCAAACGTATATGTTTAAAATTTTCTTATTGCTGTTAATAAAAAACAAAACCAATTTGCAGTGCAAGTGAGGAGAAAGGTCTCAATTGATTATGAAAAAATTTTAGTATCATGCGATAGAACAATAATGGCACACACTGGATGGAATCGCCGGGAAACAGCGACATTTAAATCTGTTGCAATGATAAAAATTGGGATTTTCTTCAGCCTTTCGGCGAATCTTTTCTGCGACATCTTGTTTATTGATGTAAATCAGTGCATCGTAAAGCTCTTCGGATGGGTTTTTATTCGGTGCTAAACTGTGAAGCCAAATCAAAAGCAACCGATAAGCGTGATCTTTATAGCTGGTCTTGCCCGTATATTGGTGCTCGATAGCTTTGTTATGAAATTGATTGAATAAAAAATTCAGAATTTTTTATTGTTTGTTCTCACCTTTTATTTGATCTTCGGTAAAATTCCAAAATCGAGCCCAAACGTTTCCAATCGCTTGATTCTAAGTGATGCCTGGATAAATAGTATAATAATTTGTGAGTATGACCAAAATTCATTTCAGCCATTTCGTATTCGCTTTCAGATTTTTGGGCTTGCAATTCAAATTCAATTTCTGCTTGATCAACGATCATAGGAGACAGTTGTTTCGATGTTTGCTTTCTTTCAGCTTTAATCAGCATATCCACTAAACTTGTGAAGCTTCCACGAGAAGCTGAAATAAATTTAAAATGAAAAAAAATGCTTAAAATTAAAATAATACCAATATAAAGCGCTGTTCTGCCCCCCTTTCCATCAAAAATTAAAATAAAAGTTTGTCAAATTCTTATTTGAAAAGTATTTTCATTTTACTTTTTCAGCAATCGTCAAATCGGCATTTTGTTTTATCAAAATTTCGGCCACTTCATTATGGCCAAGTTCGGCTGCAACAACCAAAGGAGTTTGTTGACGCTAAAAAAATGGTTCAATTATTTCAGAAAATATAAGCACAAAAATTTAACATTATTGGTAGCGTTTATTTCAGCATTATGATTGATTAAAAACTCTGCCAATCTAAAATAAAAAAAATTTTTCATCAAAAGAATAATTTTTTTTTTGCATTTTTACCTTGAATGATTTCCCATGACGCAAAGATGTAACACTTTAAAATTAAATGAATTATTGCTGGAAATTTGTTAGAGAAAAAAACTTACCAGTATTTCCATTGTTATCTTTGCTGTTAGGATTGGCACCATGTTCAATCAACATTGAAGCAACTTGATAATAGCCAAGAGCTGCAGCCACATGGAGGGCTGTTCTTCCTTTCTGAAATTGAATGAAAAGATTTAAGAATTTTTTTTTTTTTTTGTATTCAATTCAATGCTGACCATATCTGTCACAAAAATATCACAGTTATGTTCAATCAGTGTTTTTGAGGTATTTTTAAATCCATATTCGGCCGATAAATGCAAAGCTGTTCAAAAGTTTAATTATTTATTTAAAATGCAATTATATTTAGTATACCAGTTTTTCCATCTTGGTCTCGCTCATTGGCATCGATTCCGGCTTTAAGAAGTCGATTTAAAATATCATGATGTCCTTTAAAACTAGCCCAATGAGCTGCAGTTCGCCCTTGCTAAAAAAACTTTGATCATAAATTTTAGAGCTTGAAAAACTAAGTAACTTTATCTTTGGCATTAAGATCAGCTCCGGATATGATTAATTTTTCGACAATTTCTAAACTGTTATTGATGCTTGCCATGGTCAAACTAAAGATAAAGATTCTGCTTAAAGTTTTTTTGTTGTCAAAACCTTGTTTACCTAGTTTGCCAAGACTAGAAAGTTAAAAAAAGATCTTTTAAAAGTAAGCTAATAATTTTAAAATAACCTCATTCACAGCATTGATATTAATATTTGGAACATGATCTAGAAAATAAGCGACAACTTCAGCTTGGCCATGCTTGACAGCACAATGAAGAATTGTGTAACGTTTCTGTGAGAAAATTTAACTTGCTACAATTCTTATTTTTTTAATTACAAAAACATTGTACTTTGTTCATCACATGACAATCACAACCAGCTTTGACCAACATTTTAACTACTTCAATATTTCCGACCATGGCCGCCATCAAAATTGGTTTCATTCCATACTAAACAAAAAATTGTTTTTTTTAAATGTTGAATCCGTTGTTAGAAACTAACTTTATCTGGCGATTCAATATCACATTGGGCGTTTATCAAAAGAGCAACAATTTCGGTGTGATTTCCAATGATTGCCCAATGAATAGGAGCTCGGTCCATCTGTCAAAAAAACATCAATTATCAGAATTCATCCGAGTTTTGTTCCAAAATATTCATATTTATTACATGCGATTTGCTATTCAAATCCACTTGTAACTCGATGAGCTTTTTTGTACCGACAATATCATTCTTAATTGCAGCTTCATGTAAAAGCAAATCTGTTCGTATTCCTGCTGTGAATTGATGAAAATTGTAAAAAAAATAAATAATTTTGAATAAATTTATTTTACCATTCATAAGCTGAGAATTGAGCAGAGGTAAAGATGCTTCCGAGTCTGTGGTTCGTTTTGAAGTGACCGAAAGTCTTTTAAACTGATCACTGTTGATTGAAATCTCGTCCATGATGCTAAAAAAACTTAAAATCTATGTGTATTCTATTGTATCTATTCTAAATATTAAATATAGTAGTTTATTGATCTACTAATATATCGGGAATCTACTAGAAAATCTCAACAAGACTAAAAGAGAATTTGATTGTAGTAATTTGGTTAACATTTTTGATGTTATTCAACGTTAAAGACGTTTCGTTATAAAAAAATTCAAAAATTGAAAAATAAACTCCAACTCCAGGTACAAAAGATTGTTTGGAACATTTATGAAACGATTTCTTTTTTCAGAAGGAAAATTATTATTAGAGCCTAAACAAAAAAAAATTTTCTATACAAATTTCAATATAGAGAGTGAGAAGAATCGTTCCATTTCACACGGACAATTTCGCGCACAATCAGCTTCAAACAGTTTTTCAGTTTTTGTTTTGCTTTAAAATCGAGATCAATGAACGACATTCAAATTTTGGTTCCCATCTACAAAAAAAAAATTCTATTTTCAATGCTATCGTCTCGAAAATTTTTTAGTATTCAATTTTTTCTTTGAAGCCATGAACTTTGACATTTAATTTAAAAAAAAACTTCAATTTTATTCGGAAGCTTGTTTGAAAAACGATTTGGGAATAACCAAAATTTTTGACTTTTTGCTGTTCAAGTTTTTGGAAATTTTCCCCAAGTCGAATAAAGATATTAAAATTTAAAATTTTTACCAAAAATTATTTAATTTAAAATGAAAAAAAAATATTTCTATACAAACTTTGATTATTTTTTACAAAAAAAAATAGACTAGAAAAATGTTTAAGCCTTTTCAAACAATGTTACTTCATCATCATCGTATTCTTCAATCGATGAATGTTTACCAGTACGATTACGTTTGTTTTCCACATGGTTAGCATTTAGTTTTTTGTAATCCACATTATAGAATGTAGTCTGTTTTGGCCGCAAATAATTTTTCATCTTTTTTTTGATGAACATATTGAAAACAAAACAAAAGCAAAAATTAAAATGTATAAAACTAAACTTTGCAACATAGTAGAAGCCAAAGGAAACATTGAGCTCATTGAAGAGGTCGAAAGATCGATCGGTTCGATGCTTCGAGTTTTGTCAATCGAAGCGCATGGTCCTGCTGCTGTGACACATTGACAACACTCGGTGTATTCAGGTTGTGAATTTTTTTTTGAACAACATGGAACACAATGCATATTATCCATATGTAGACCTGATTTACAAGTCAAACAATCTGTTTGCAATGGTCCCGAACAACTCGAACATGAAAAATGGCAAGATTCGCATTTTTTTGATAATTGATTCATAAAATGGCCTTCTAAACAGAATAGACAAGTACCGTTGTCAAAAGTTGAGTTTTTATAACAGGATTCACAATTTAAATGGGATGGACCATGACACGAAAAACAAGAATAATGGCACCTGAAAATTTTTTTAAAATTTTAATGAATAAAAATGATAAAGAAATGTATAACTTACAATGAACATTCAGCAAAAGAGTCTTTTTGCCTAGAAAAATATCCATCAGGGCAAGAGTCTTCAAGCATTTTCCGTTCAACAGACGACGATTTGGTTTGCATGATAAACAATCAGTATGATTTGACCCGCGACAACTTTGACAACTTTTGTGACAATTGGTTTGATCAAAAGATATCAATTTACTAGTAGGAAGGCATTGACCACTCAAATCCAGCTGATAACTAGGTTACATTCCGAACAATGATTAGCGAGTCCGTGAACTGTTAAACAATTACTGATGCA